>CM060962.1:60762595-60857595 GCA_030765045.1 Tenodera sinensis | reverse complement strand
CGGGCGGATGCTGAAAGGTAGTGTCACCAATGTCATGTGTGTGCAGTAAGTTGCGGCCCGTAGACCAGGAGCCAGGGTCGCATGCAGCAATATAATGTGGGAGCAACGTTCAAGGGCATTGCCATTGAGGTAGCTGGACCATTTCCGGTCTCCGACAGGGGCAACAAACATCTGCTGGTGGTTATGGACTACTTCACCAAGTGACCGGAGATGTACGCCATTCCAAACTAGGAGGCTAAGACGATCACGGACTGTCTTGTGGAAGAACTTTTTTGCTGCTTTGGAGTGCCGCTGGAACTACATAGCGATCAGGGCAGAAACTTCGAGTCCAACTTGATGATAGAAATGCTTGAGCGATTCGGAGTGCACAGCGATCAGGGCAGAAACTTTGAGCCCAACTTGATGAGAGAAATGCTAGAGCGATTCAGAGTGCACAGCGATCAGGGCAGAAACTTTGAGTCCAACTTGATGAGAGAAATGCTAGAGCGATTCGGAATGCACAAGTCGCGTACGACGTATCTCTACCCACAGTCAGATGGCATGGTCGAACGGTACATTAAAACATTGGCATTGAATGTTTCAGTCCTGATTCCACCTCTTAAACATTGCGCACACACGGCTTGTGTGTTTAAAAGCACCAGCAGTTAGTTTGTTGGCATAGATAAATAATTTCTTGTTGATTCTTACACTGTTAATACTAATGCTAAAATGAGTTTGTATTCCTTCTGGTACCTATTTATTTTGAGGTAGGGGAACACTGACTATACAATATGCTAGGCTATTAATTAACCATTTTTTTTTTTTGGATGTTGTGATGTAGTTATCATGTATTCCAAACTCTTATTTTGTTACTGTTATTAAGATTACACATGTCAATTTTTCACAAGTACCTTGCAGAGAGTTTGAAATGTAAGAGTACAAGCATCACAGGCTCAGTGAAGAAGTCTAGAAGGAAAATCTCTGTCACCAAAATCTGCTTTAATGCCTCTGCACACTACTACGTATACTTTATGTCAGGTGATATGACTAACATGCTATCAGGAGAAAAATGTGCTTTTTTGAGTTCAATGCAAGGCAATAAATATTACCAAAAATGAAAAGTATTCTAGAAAACTACTAGAATCCATTGCATTCTACTATCACAAGCATGGTGTTGACATCATTAACTGAATCGCTCAACATTATTCTGCGAAGTACCTTTGGATGTCATAGACAGCCCATGCATGGTTCTTTTTCTTTCGATATATTGGATTTGACAGCTAATGTATGGGCATTCAATTAGAAAATAACAGATGAAAGCTTAAGTCGACACCAGTTCATATACAAGTTGGCAGCAGAATTAGGTTCAGCATATAAGACCACAAGACTTGTAAATTGAAAGAAGCTGAATAAACAATAGTAGCAAACATTTATATGCAAACTGCAACATGCACATTTGTGGACCTTGTTTAAGCCATGCTGAAAACACATGTGTTAAATACTGTGATGTAGTAATTGAACTGTGAGAAAAAATATACCTGAAACTTAAATGGCTAATTATATACTGCAATATCAGAAATTAGCTAAATTTAATATACATGGGATACTACTAACCCCAAATGTTTGCCATACTGGCAAATATGACAAAGAATGGCAAAAATCATATTGGTAAAAGCTTTTAAATTTTGAATCAGGAGTGCTTTTTCAGGAAGCAGCACGTGGTTTAAAATCACATTAGGTTATATAACAAAAAATAAAGACAACACTACATTTCACTAAAGCAACTCTCCCAAAAGGCACAAAAAAGCTACTACAGCATGAAATTGGTGGGTACAAATTATGCTGTATAAAAGCAGATACAACTTCCCTCACCTGCCCTCCAAAAAACAACACTTTCACCTCTCAAATTTTTTTGAGAGCACAATTCCGACTACTAGTGTCTTACTGAAAGCCATGAACAACAGTTGTATAAATGTGTTTATATTAACTCTGATAATTTACTTCAATACCTTTGTATTTCTCCAAGTACTGAAAAATGTTTCCAATGGTGCAACTTGCTGCATGACTTCCACCCCTAGGTACCCCTATATCGATGCACATTATAATGGAACAGGAGTGTCAAGTGTCCCCCTAAGCTATGAGAATTACCAGACAAGGTACTGGTTATTATTGCTGTACTACATGAAACAGTACACATTTAGTTTAAATATATTGTTGGTAAATCACAGGAAAATTTTGGAAACTGCTTCGGGCAATCTTGAACCTACCTCCTCCCGAACAGAAATTGAATACATGGTTTACAACAGATGTTTACTAAAAGATCTTTCATACAGCCGTTTTTTTTCTAGTAACACTGGCCTTAGCATTACGTTACATTACATTTGCAATGGAAATCAAAATAATTAAATATACTTACCTACACCAATCCACTTCCTTCGGATAGGACTTCCCAAATAAATATATAATAAATAACATAATAAATAAATTAACAATAAATAGCTAAATAAACAACCAAGAAACAAACAAGTAACAACCACAATTTAACAATATAATGAACTATGCTCCACAATCTCTGTACCATAGAACGGAAGATTTTAACTATAAGGAAATGGTGTCTGTTCAACCAATCAGGCCAATTATGGCCAATTACACAGAAACTTAACAGAAATAAATCTCTCTTTTTGTTAATGCAGTAGTATGAACATCTCTCCAAATTAGGAATGGAATCTGGCATAACTATGCAGTAACTGTGAGGGATAGACAATCAGGGTGTTGTGTCCGGTTGGAAATACAATAGCTTTGTAATGTGGTACATCTCTTTATTATTAAGTGGCAGTAATCTGGGCCTACTGACATAGCATTTGCTTAACATTTGGCACCTAGTTAATTTGTTGCATTAAAATGTGAAATGTACAAAACATGGCTGAGGGTAAACAATTAAAAATTGAATTCTATCAAAGTAACACTGTGTGAGTTAGTACTTTTAGGAATAGACACACTAATGCAAGTTTCGAGAATGATCTCATTTGTATGCAAGTGACAATAAATTGAAAGAAAATCATAATAGAGGACAACAGTGTGATCACCCAAAATTCTTGTGCCACAATGAGAAAAATAGCATTTAGGCAATGTACCTACCTATGAAAAACCTAAAAATCCATAATTTCCATTTGAGCAATTTGAAATTTTTATCACATTATGGTAATTAAATATAACAATTACATACATAATTTCAATCAGATATCTGCATTTATTTCACAGATTTTAGTGTTTTTGTTAATTAATGTAACTGTGTTAATTAGAAAGACCCCACTCATCAAACTATTTTTTACATCTTACCAAGGATTCTGTTCTGCCTTTAACAGATCATTATAAAGAACCACATTTTGGAGGGGTGTTTTTAATTAAAATGAAGTTGTGCTAGAAAAGTAGGATAAGCCCTTTGCATTTTGATATTTTTTGATTTTATGAATGCCAGACTATGAAAATATTTAATAAAATGTAACATACTAATCATAAAATTTCAAAAATGGAATGTGAATCTCTTAAGTAATCATCATGAAGCCTTGCCAAAAATTGAAAGTTAATCTGTCAAATATATTGACATGTGGAACATTTTAAGTAAAGAAAAATATTTTTAAAACGTTTTGAGAAAAATGACACTTTAAAATTGAAATGCACATTACGGCATTGCATTTAGGTATGTTTCAAAAGCCGCACAAAGTGATAAATATTGCCGTTATTGGTAAATCAAAGGCATACTTCCTCTCTAGGTCAATGAGCAAGTCCTTGTGAATAGAGAGTGAGTGCGTGCGAGACTGAGTGAGTGAGTGAATGAGAGTGAGTGAGCAAGTGAGCGAGTGAGTGAGTGAGTGAGTGAGTGAGTGAGTGAGTGAGTGAGTGAGTGAGTGAGTGAGTGAGCATATGAGTGAGTGAGCAAGTGAGTGAGCGAGTGAGTGAGCGAGTGAGTGAGCGAGCGAGTGTATTGTGAACAATCAAGAAGCACATGTGCTACAGAAAGTTGAATGGAGTGCATAGCAGATAGGCGCCGGGCCAGCCATGGGTGGCTCATGTGTGGCCTATCCTCAAGCATGTTAGCATCACCTCTTCCCGCTTGGAATCCCTGCAAGAGATCTGCCAGGGTTTTACGGTGTCCTTGATCATCCACAATTGAGTGCAAGTTAACACTTGCCATGACCGCTGCCAGACAGCAAATAGATGGCGATTGTGAATGGAGAGGTTGGTTAAAGATGTTAGTCTTTTCTAGGTCATAGAGCTCTGCAAATAAGTATATGCGTTTAAGAACAGAAAAGCTTGTCTCTACTGAAACTCTCTTTAACAGCAGTGCTATGACGAGCGAAAGAAATCTGCATGCCTGTTGTAAGATGTTACTGTTTTCTTTGACCAACTTCAATATTTGTGTAATGGGAATATTATGCTGGTATTCTTCATTCCATAAAAAAATCTCAAGTTCCATTTTCGAAGATTTATTTTAAATGAATCTGAAGAGAAGTAAGAATATCAAGTTGCAGGAACTGCAAAGAATCAGCGAGAGTACAAAATTGAAGTTTTCCAAGGTCTTGGAATCTAATGGTAATTTGTGCCAAGATCAAATCCAATATTTCAAAATATAACAATTTGTACTTCTGGAAAAGTTCACCTTGGGACAGTTTAGCATATGTTCCCCCGCAAAGTATCCCCCCCCACCTTGTTTAGCTGTTTCAAAACAAATTTACAAAAACTTCATCAGTTCTTTTTCTTTGAAGTATATAACTGTTTTCTGTTTGCTTCTGACAGAAAATTATGTCAAGATGTCTTTTGTTTTTAAGAATGTCAAAGACTGGTAACCTGAAAGATCTCATTAAAAATAATGACCAAAAATGCAAATTCAAAATCATTCATGTTATTGAGAAAGCCATTTGAAAGCCGAATTGCTGTCTAGTGAAAGTAAAAATCATCTGCTACCTCCCAAAAAACCTTACTGAGATCATTCCAGTTTTCTTCAACCATTTTAATCACTTTTGGGTATGAACTGCTGTTTTCGAAACCCCAAAGAAGACAGTTTTAATTTTATTGTAGTGAGTCTGAATCTGTAACATACTTGTGAAAATTAATAAAGACAGCAATTCTTTGAAATGTCCCCTATTAGATGAAGATGAACTTTCATTATGACCATGAAAAGTGAGCTTTTGCCTGGCCAAATAGATTACTGCAATAATTACAACCTTAAAAACAAATGGGTGTTAGGGACTTCCGTGTGACTTTGTGGCCCATCCGGCTGCAGCCCTGTAGCACCCTGCAGTTTCTTTACTTCATCCCTGCCTCCTGGAGGGGGTGTTAGTCACAATAAATATGCGTAGGTCACAGTGTGCGAGGTGTTGCCCTCTTTATATAGTCATTCAGAATCTTTGTTGTTATTTATGTTGGTGCAAGGACAATTACAAAGTGCTTTGTACAAATGTTGTTTAACTTTTTATGAGAAGTGAGAAAACATATAAAAGTTGGGTTTCCATTTAAAAAAATTCAGTTCACCCTAAAATGACCATCGCAACCTCCTCCAAATAAAGTACAATGAATGACATTTACTTTCCCCCATAAAATCAATCAATTTTCATTCAGGATTTTTTATTTCTACAGTGCTTAGTTTCAGAGATATTGTATATATGTAAAGAATTATTGACATTACACTTGAAAAATGAAAGGTCTTACATTGTGACATAAGCACTTTCAAGAAGTAGCAATAATTCATGAGACCCGCATTTGGTTTTCTTTGATTACAATAATAACCCACTTGCTGAAACCTATTGGTGCAAATCCTTTAGAAATGACTTGGTTTGCACCCCCTTCAACTCAAAACCCCCGTTTGTTCTATTTTGGTCCTTAGACCTCTTCCAATTTATGGTGCTTATTTACCAAGAAAAAACAACGCAATGTTCTTTAAAGCACATAAAAGGACATTGACAGAGGGTATAGCAGGTCAATTAAATGAAAGACATACAGGTACGCAGGATTCACCACATTAGTAATTGCATTTCAAAATAGTGCAGGATAGAGGGATAGAGGTTTAATGATTTTATTAGGAACAGTAATTAGTAATGAAAACAAATATCTTCTATACCTACATTTTATTTTATTGAAACCACTAATGATATCTGTATTACAATTTCCAGTTGTTTAATTAGGTACATATGCAGTCTTTGGAATATTTTCATTACATAAAAGTACATTGATTTTTGAGAGGTAGAATTGGAACTGGAAAATTCAATGCCACAGCTGGATTTTTCAGTTCCATTTCTAGCTCTCAAACATTCCCCACACATGGCCTGTGTGTTAAAAAAAAAAAGAAACAAGCCACCAACAGTAAGCTTGTTGGCATAAATAAATAATAATTAACATTGACTCTTTCCTATAGGGCACACTGTTGTGTGTGTGTAAGGAAGAGGGGGAGAGAAGGAGAGATCCCCGTTAACCTTCGTTCAAATTTCCTAGAAGTATATTCATTCTTTTTTGCCCTTTTTGGAGAATCAATGCCAATATTTTCTTCTAGTTCTGTCTTTAGACCCAAGTTAGAAAGTGAAAATATATATTTTCATGTGTTTTTATAGGATACATTAAAATTGATAATGAACACTGTGCAGTTCTGTGTTTAAAAGCAAGAATTTTGCACCCTGTGTGGTTAAGGCTTTAAACAACAAATGAACTGCTACGTAGGATTGCTGAAGTGAACTAATAATAAAACAAAGCAAAATATATGGGAAATCTCTTTTAATTTAAAAACTGCTAGTATTGACTTGTATTCCCATAAACAAAATACTTTAGATATTGTGTATAAATGTTTCAAACCAATCCCACAGGTTACTGAAAAGGAAGAAAAGTATTCAGCATTTAAGCATGAGACCAACAGAAAGCTTTGGCCAGTTGGCAGAGATGATGTCTAAATCGGCCCAACCAACAAAGGATATACTTTAGGACTGTGCCATGAGCTGTTTGATCTTCTTGGCCGGGAATCTCAATCTCATAAGCTTCCTCACTGAGGGCTTCCTGAGCATCTCCTCTTTCCAAGTCCACAAATGAATTTCGATTTCTTGCATTGCTGTGCTTGTTTTTTTCCTCTTCTGATTCTTCTTCTGATGAAATCTCATACAGGATTGCCTTAGAGTGTGCAGAGGAGTAGAGTTCGACCTGAGAAAACAAGTTCAATTAGATAACCTTTGTTCTCATAAAATAAAAACCCTTAACTCCATTTTCTTTTTTTTCAAAAATGGGGTTAATGCAATTTTCTTCTTTCAAAGGACTTTATACTTCATATTCCAGGGTAAACATACTGTATTTCATATTTTGTTGCCTTATACTGAGATTAATTTTTCACTTATCTCCATATCTTTTATACTATTACTACATTAAAAAGCCTTAGCTCCTCATAATAATTCAGATAACATAAGAACAATGAAGTTAAGGCAATTGGTTTTAGAAATTGGATTTCCAGTTAAATATTTTATTGAGAATCTAAATATTGTGTACACAGAGATGGTGTTAAATTGGAGGTGATTTGAAGTTTTCTGTTTTATTATGTTGGTGCACTAATTTCTGTTTTTAGCGATGCATAGAACCTGAACTCAAGAAACAAGTTATTAAGGAAGAGTGCCACCTGCAGAAGCCTGGTTCTGTGAAATCAAAGTTATGTCAAAATTTATAAAGTGCTCCAAGATACATGTTTAATAGCTACACCAATGCTGGAAGGATATTAAATTCAACTATTATGAGAGCTAGATTGAATAATTCTCCTGTTTCACCAACTGAAACACCACTGCCAGGTGAGTTAGTTATATTTTCAATGAAAGCTAAACCAGATTGTAGGCAATAAAGACAAACAATTCATGTTTTTTTACAGAAGGTATTTTACAGGGAGTGCATGCCAACCATGCCTTTGAGAGTATAGTTTGGAGGTCAATGATGAAAACCTACAGTATTGTAAACTTAATTTTAGCTTTAATACCCATGAATCTTGTGGATTTAGCATTTCACTGTAGTTCAGGAAACAGTAGTAAATGATGATTGTGTAGCCACAGTGCATTTTGAATTTCAAACTCAGTCAAATGTAAATGATTTCAGCAATCCACAGCACTCTGCTCTATTAAGACAATGCAGTGGTGAAATGTGGTGAAAGTGTTACATTTTTTAAATTTGTTGTATTTCTAATAGAATTGTGATGTATATTTCCATGATTGATTAGAGTTATTTTTTAATACCAAATATTTTAAACCCACAAATTATTATTGAATGAAAAGCGCACAATGTGCAAAGAGAAACTTGTACGATTGAACAACTATGCTAGAGCCAGTCCTCGTGTTATTGAGGTTTTCCTCATTTTGCAGATTTGTGCATGGTATCTTTCACAGTTGATGATAGTTTCTCAGGCTAACAGCCAGGTCAGATTAGGGTAACTACCCAAGCTTTCAGCGACTAACTCTGCCGCCATCCTCAGGGGAGATTCAGTTCCCCTGAGGATGGCGGCAGAGTTAGTCGCTGAAAGCTTGGGTAGTTACCCTAATCTGACCTGGCTGTTAGCCTGAGAAACTATCATCAATAATCAACGCCGGGAAAGCTTCAAGTCATTAATCTTTCACAGTGTTTGTTACACAGTTTACATACACAATCTTCATTCGGCTGGTGGAATTTCTTGCTTTGGTAGAATCTGTGATAAAATCCATGTGTGGCATAGCACATTACCATGTGTTGTAGCTCATAGTTGGCTTGTTTCCACTCTTCCGCCATTATAGCATCCATGGAGTAGAAGCCAGACCAGCTGGCATTGCACTTCTTGGTTAAGATTTGATGTGCATTCTCGTAGGACTTGGTCTTTGGCAGCCAAAGCTGAGTTTTGATGTCATCGATGAGGGGGATATGGCTGTTCTGAACAGTAACATTGCTGTATGCAAAGATATTTGTTGAATGTGGTAGATGGCTTTTATTGCTGCGGCTGCCTTTTCTTTGACAAATGGTTATTTTATTCTTTCTTTACCATGTGGTAAAGTACTGCATTGAACTTGGAACTCCATTTTTCTCAGTTGCTTTTTTCAGCATTTTTTACACTGCAAAATGCTCCTTGGGCTATTAACTTGAAATTTGCCATACAGCCCTTATCATAAAGAAAAAAACGAATTGGTTTTCAAAATTAAAATTAGATACAAATGCAATTATTAGTGTTTATGAATGTTCAACCTTTTGAAAATTAGGAAGCTAGAAGATTGTTCATTATGGGCACAATGTTGTGAGGTAGTCCATCGTGTACAAAGCACCCAGTGTGCCATTTAGTGCCTTTAAGGTTTGACAGAGTTTTCCGACTTGTCCGCTCCACAGCGAGGTCTTTGTGAAAACATATCTATAAATTTGGAGCTATAGGATTTTTCATTAAAAAGTAAAATGTAAAAAAATGTTCTGAAGAGTAGACAACCCAGATGAAGTTAGAGAACAAACCCACAAACACTAAAAGAAATTATGAAAAATAAACTCATGTTTCAAAAGATGAACTAATGACTGTAAGTGATGATTCCAAAAATATGTCAGAGATGTTTAGATGTACCAGGAAAAGCTTTCAAGTCTCCTTGCATAAGCTAGTATTCATTATAAATGCAATTGCACTTAATTATGGTTACTTTAATCAACTGTGTGAATATTACATTAAATTTACTGGAAAGACCACTCTGCCTCACAATGGTGCATTCTTCTCTTCCTACCCAAAACGTGAAAGGAAATATAACTTGAAGAGTTGTTTCTTACGTCATGATAACAGAGAAAAATGTAGGTATACACCTCTTGACCTCTCTATTTGAACTGCTTAGGCAATATTTGGATTAATGCTCACCTCTTTCAAGCTCTGCAGTTACTCACTTGATTTGCTAAACTGTATCCTTGTGTCATGTAAATCTGCATATAAATAGTGAAGGAAATACAGTGTATCCATAAAAACACTGTCATACTTTAAACTGGTATTGCGTCACTTTGGATAATTGTATTTAAATAAAATTGGTGAAATTTGAAAGAAAAACGCAAATATTTTACACTTTTGTGCATTTCAGCAATGGGCAACAGTGGACAAGATTGCAGGAATCATGGGAATCAAATATAGAAACTAAACTAAATGCTTTCACATTTGTGATTGAGATATGGGTTCATTGTTGGATATTTCAGAGGCAGGTTACATGTGAATGTTTGCTTTTAAAATTGGTTGTTATTAAAGAAGTTTTAAGGAATTATGGCAAACCCACAAGAACATAGTTTGTGTCTTTTGGAATTTCATAGCATGCAGAGTCCGGTGCAGGTTCATTGTGCTTTTTGGCGAAGATTTCTACATCAAGTCCCTACACATACATCAATTTTGAGGTGGTACCATAATTTTATGGATTGTGGCTGCAGTCATCAAAGGAAAGGCCATTCAGGGAGACCATCTGTCAATGCGGGAATGGTGAAAGAAGGCATTTGTGTGTAGTCCTAAGAACTTTGTCCATAGAGCTGGTCAGTAGTTAAACATACCACCATATCTAAGATCCTGCATTGATTGAAGCTTCACTCCCACAACTGCAATTACTGCATAAGTTGAAACCTGGTAAACCTGCAAAACGATTAGACCTCCGTGAACATTTATTGATACTAATGGAGGATAATGAAAATCTGTCAGGAAAATATTGCCTTGATGTCTGCAGCATCACTTGTGGGTGCCACATTCAATGTATATGGGGTATAATAAAAATATTAAATAATAAAAACTAAATAAATAAAACATTAAAAATATTTGAGGTTTTCTCTTGAATGCCACAATTTAATTTCAATACAGTTATCCAAAGCAACATAATACCAGTTTAAAGTATGACAGTATTTTTATAGACATCCTGTGGTTTAGATATGGATTTAGTGCCCAAGTATTTGTACAGTTTAGTGTATGACATTTAAAATTATATTCAGCATAAACATTCTAAGACTAAAGAAAATGGTGTTTTGAAAGGTGATCAAAGTACTGCAAGAGTTGGATTTGTGCAGCAGATAGGTATAGCATCAGAATTCAGGGTGACCCTTTTAGTTCCACTATTTTTAGTGATTAAATCATTCCTATTCAGTTTAAACAGTGTTGTCGTAGGTTCCAGCTTCTCGCAAGATATAACACTTAAGAAGAAGAGAAGGGTATGAGATTGAGTATTACAAAATGGTGTGTATAATTCAGATTTGTTCTCTGGTAACCATATAGCTTCAAACAAATGAAAACGTTTTATTCTTATATATATCATTTTGTGATTTTATCCACTCTAGTAAATGGAAGTCATAAAATATTATTTCTAAAAAGAAAATTAAACCATGGCTTCCGGGATAATTGACCTTTATATTTTTGTCATAGAAATTAAATAAGTTAACATATTTATCAAAGCATTTTATTGTCTATTTTGGCCTAAAGTATTATACCCTTCTCAGAAGTTAGATTGCAGTGAATATATTTTCCTTGTTTAAATTTCTACAAAATCTGAATAAAAATGATCATTTCTCATTATAATCCTGTTGCTACTTCTTTTGTATTGCAACAGTGATGTGTGCTTTTATAAAATTTAGTTTTAACTTTAGAGTCTGCAGTAGCAATTATCCAAACTTACATTTTTGCGGTATTAAGAACTGTATTCTAGAGAAGTTATTAAGAATGTCAATAGCTACATACAGGTATAGACCAAAGACTATAGACCAGAGGTACTGATGCTACTGCTACTATTGTCCGACATGACACTACATTTGAGGAGGTTAATATATATACAAAAAAAAAAAAAAAAGAAAAAAAAAAAAAGAAAAAGACACTACTGCTACTGATGATAATCATAATGATTATGATAGGTAGTACTTGAATTATAACAGGCCAAATACGTGCATGATATACAAATCTACACACATAGTCATAGTCTGCATCTACCACAAATTTCAATCTACATTTGGCATGTTTCCAACCCTTATCATCAGGCAAAAGTAGCAAGTGTATTTGCAGCTAGAAACAAAATTATTATAGGCTCAACACATTAATTATTATTTTCTCTATGTTCATTGAAACATAAATATGATATAGAATAAATATTATGTGTCAATTATTGCTATTTAGCAACTTCTTCATTACATACTTTGATCAACTAGCGACCACATATAGATGACTTGGTCACACTGATTTTTATTAAACCTTTCCTTTTTAAGTGTGTAACGTACCTTAACAATTTAAGTCTGCACAAAGTAGAAAAGTGGTCTAATAAAATCTGAGTATTTTAAGCTATTCAACACTTGTTATATGAGGAAAAGGAAAACTAAAAGTTATTCTATCCAGATAAGTCAAGTCAACCAAGATAACTTGAGTGTTCCAGGCATGGGCGTCGCGAAGGGGGGGGGGCAAGGGGGGCCGCGGCCTTCCCCTGGAAGTTGGTCAACTTAATGTGCAATCAACTTATGACTATTAAACTACTATTTTAAAAGATCAATTTTTATTTAGCACAAATTAATATGGTTATATGCAACAAATATTATAAATTGTGACATTAAATTAAGAATTAATATTATCTGTTTGCAAATTTCAAACATTTGGCCCCCCCCCCCTGGAAAAATGTCTGCCGATGCTCATGGTTCCAGGCTGGAAGACAGTCATACTGCCCTGCAGAATGCCAACCTTCTTCACTTTATGCTGAATGAGTGGTTTAACACCTTACATTGTCACAACAGATCTAGATATTTGAAAATCTCAATGACATCTATGAAGCAAATTAGTTTCCAGACCAGGAGGTGACTGGTTGACTGTATGCTGGAGAGTGCATGGTATATAATCAATAAAAATATCCTTATGGTTATGCACTGCACCGCATCTTCATTCATTCCATTATCCCTGCCCCTTGCTACATGAAATCAAAGACATGTGCAATTTCCCTGTTCCATGTAATTCAATATCAGTTAACTTTGAAGCCACATTTATAAATATTACAAATAAAAAAAAATTAAAAAATGATTTACTTCTCTCTTAGAAAACACAACTATATGTGAACACTTTGAATGCAGACCATATGTTTTGCACACTGTGAGTAAGCAAAGGTATCATATCGTTCACTCCAGTAAGCTAAATATGAAGAATTCCTAAGTCGGACAGCTGAGTTAGCAGTCAGGGACACAATTCCAGAAGTTTTGTGCACACTGGTGACATAATATTAATTGTTTTCAGAGTGAGTGTGTTGGGTTTTAGGCCCCACATACTTATACTATATATACTATACTGTATGATTTGCATCTGAAGCATATATAATAGGTAGTATTTCATAACAGTTAATTTAGTCATACAATGTTACAATAATTTGTGGCAGATTTTAAAACAACTATAAAAAACCATCATTAGTAAACTATGTATGGGCGTCACCTGTTGACTCTACAAAAAATTGGCCCTATAACTCAGAACCTAATATTATTCATAAAGTACCCCTTTATGATGAAAAATTGGTGTATGGTGCGCCATTAGGGGAGAAAAGTTTCTCAGAGCTCCAGTAAGCGATTTGTATCCTTGGGGCAACTTAAAACATAAAGTGTACAAGACAAATCCACACTCCCTGGAAGAATTAAAACAAAATATCCACCGGGATAAGTGACAGCATTTCTCAAAGTGAACTATGGTGAATGATGTATAGCTTCCTAACCAGGTGCCAAAAATGTATGGACAGCAACGGTAGCCAGTTTCAGCAACTCCTTTCATAAAGTGTGTAATATAAAATTCTCTGGAAGAGGTGAGAAGACAGACAAACTACAATGTGTCGAATGTGGCCGAACAGCCCATTTAAAATGTTTGAATATTCGAAAAGAAGATTTAGATTTTCTCAAGCAAGGTTCCACATTAATGGAGTGTGCAAACTGTACTAGAAGGAAAGGTGATGCAGCGCCGTTGGCTTCCCTGATAGTTACAGAAGAATCAAGTTCAGGGATTATGGAAATACTACAACTGATAAAAAATGACATAACTGCGATAAAAGCGTCTCAAAGAACACTAGAAGTTGATCTGGGAAAATCAATTGATTGCTGCCATGAAAAACTTGATACTAGTTTAAAAAATCAAGAAATATACTTCAAAAAGCTAGAAGAAACACTAAATATCTTGGAAGAGATCAGAAATGAAAATTTAGCATTGCATAAGGAAAACAAGGAATTAAAGGAACGTCTGGAAGACCTTGAGCAGTACTCAAGAATTAATATGCTGGAAATTCACGGCGTGCCTTCTCAACCCCTGGAGAACACCACTGAAGTGATTAAAACCATTTGCAAAACTCTTGATGTGAAAATAGAAGATCATGATATTGATGTTTGTCATCGCTTAAACTTAAAAACTTTGTCTCAGCTACCTAGTCCAATCGTCGTCAAGTTCTGTAGAAGATCAACTAAAGAAGAAATACTAGGAAGACGACGTGTCAAAAGGAATCTGTCCACTTTGGACTTAGGGTTTACGTTCAGCAATCCTGTCTACATCAATGAGAGTCTCTGCCCAACTCGAAGACGTTTGTTTGCTAAATGCAGGAAAATCCGGAGATCTGTCAACATAAAGTATCTGTGGACAAGAAATGGAAAAATATTTATGAGGAAAGAAGACTCTTTGCCAGTTGTTAACGTAACTATGGAAGAAGACATCAAGAAATGTAGTGAACCTAATTAGATTGTGACTTTCACACTTTGTAATAAGTAAAACAAAGTTCTTAGATATTTACTATCAAAATGTCAGAGGACTGAGAACAAAAACTGTTGAATTTTACACTAGTATAATTTCTTCAAATTATGATGTGATTAGCATAACTGAGTCTTGGTTGCTAGATGGTATTCATAACTCTGAGCTATTCGATAACAGATATACTGTATTTCGGAAAGACAGAAATTCACAAAACCCTGGCGGTGTAGTGTTAATAGCAATTAAATCAGCATTTAATCCTGAAAAAAATCTCTTTTCTTGATACTAACAATGAATCAATCTGGATAAAATTTTATTACTATGGTACTAAAGTTATTGTAAATACAGTTTATTTTCCTCCAAATACTAATATAAATTCATTCAAAGAATATTTTGATCAGATAGAACAAAATCTTGATAAATTTAGCTCACATATAATTATTACAGGTGACTTTGATATATCTGAAATAATTGATTCTACTTACGATCTAAGGAAAGGTAGTAATAAAGCAAAATTGCTTAACAATATGTTATCTTTTACTAATATGCAGACCGTGAACAACGTAAAAAATGTAAGTGGTAAAACGCTAGACTTAGTTTTAACTAACATAACACTTAATATAAAAGAAAATGATAATTCTTTGGTACCTATAGACTTGTACCATCCTCCACTAAATTTAATGGCTAAAATTGAGAAAGCTGTAAAAAATAATATGGCGACAACATGTACCTATAATTTTTGCAAAGCTAATTTTAACAAGATGTACAAGCTTATAAGAGACTGTAAATAGGATCATATATCAATAGATCAGTATGTTAATTGTTCAGTGGCTATTTTCTACAACAAAATTTACTCAATACTTGATAGATGCGTGCCAAAAAGAAAACAATATAAACACAAATATCCTGTTTGGTTCACTAAAGAAATAATAAAAAACATACAATTAAAAGAAAAGTACCGTAAAAATAAAAATTTATCGGAATATTATTTGTGGTGCTATAAAAACATTCGTAAATTGTTAAAAAGTCAAATTAAGATAGCCTTTAGAAATTATGTTAAGCTTGTTGAAGTTAAAATGATACATAATACCAACGATTTTTGGCAATTCATTAAAAATAAACGGAAACAATATCAGACACACGCTGAGATGGAATATAATGGTAGAGTATTAGTAACTCCTGCTGAAATTGCCAATGGATATGCCGATTACTTTAAATCAGTTTATTCAAGTAGTACCTCAAAATACACCTATAAAGGTGATAATAGTGCCACCATTTTAGACTCTCTTAATATAAGCGCAGTAAGTGAAAATGAAGTCAAAATTGCAATAAAACAACTTAAGAGTAAAAGATCTGCAGGGCCTGATGGAATACCAACTTATGTTTTTAAAGGCTGTGGAGAATTGTTATTATACCCTCTAACATTAATTTATTACCAAATCCTACAACAAGGAATTTTTCCCAATGTATGGAAACAAACTAAAGTAATTCCGATTCCTAAATCTGAAAATTCTAAGCTGATAAGCAACTATAGGCCTATTGCTGTTTTGTCTACACCAGCAAAAATTATAGAAAGCATTATTTATACACACATATTTAACCATATAAAGTTAGTAATTTCACCGCTACAACATGGTTTCATGCCAAAAAGATCAATTGTTACAAATCTTTTTAACTTCACTGAATATGTATCATTATTACTAGACCATTTCAAATAAGTAGATGTAGAATATACCCTATTTTCAAAAGGCTTTTGATAAAGTTGGTCACGACTGTTTACTTGCTAAGTTAGCTAAATTAAGTTTTGCTTTTCCATTAATGAAAATATTTCGGTCACATTTAAAAGATAGATCGCAGGTAGTCTGTTATAAGCATTGCATGTCATACCAATTTAATGTTAATTCAGGGATTCCTCAAGGTTCTAATTTAGAGCCTTTGTTAGTTTTATGTTATATAAATGATTTACCTAGCATTGTAAAACATTCAAAAATGTTAATGTTTGCTGATGATGTTAAACTATATAAAAGTATCAATAATGTTAAAGACTGTATGGAACTTCAACAGGACCTTGATTCTTTATATGCATGGAGCGAAACAAACAAACTCCCATTTAATATTAGTAAATGTGTAAAAATGTCCTTCATTAGAAGTAAAAATCCATATAAATATGTTTATAGTATCAATATGACACCACTCGAAGTGGTTGAAAAAAAGGATATAGGAGTACATTTTACAATAGATCTTAGATTCAATAGACACATTGACTTAATTGTATCAAAATCGCTAAAATGCCTTGGCTTTATTATTCGAAATTCCTATTCATTTAAAGAAAAAACTTTAATTCAACTTTATAATTCATTTGTGAGACAAAAACTCGAATATGCATCAATTATTTGGAATCCTAAGATGATAATGCATGTCACAGCAATAGAAAAAGTACAATAAAAATTTCTAAAATACATACTATTTAAAAGAACTGGATATTATCCTACTTATACAAACTATGAAACCCTTTTGGAAATATTTAAACTTAAAACTTTGAAATTTAGAAGACATATTGCAGGGTTAATATTTCTGTATAAGGTATTGCATTCGATTATTGATGATATTAATATTACAACAAATGTATCATTTTATGTACCCAATAAAATAAGCAGATTCAGGAGGCTTTTCTTCACCTCCAGAGCAAATACAGTAATCCATAAAAATTCACCATTACACAGAATTATGTATTTATATAACAAGCTTCATCATTTCGATGTAGATATTTTCAACATGTCTGAAACTCAATTTAAAAATGCTACAACTAAACTGGTAATAGTAGTATCGCTGCTGTAATTAGGAATAGTAGAAAAAATTACTTACCATACAACCTTCACTTTTTTTTTCTTCTTCTCTTTTTATAATTGTTTCTATTCCTTATATTTCCCTTTCTGTATTAGTTTATGTTCATTTATGTTTTTCTTGTATTTTATTTGAGTGTGTATATTATTATATGTAAACACCTATGTATGATGAACATTGTAATTGGGCTTCCAAGCCTGTTATTTTCATAAGAATAAATAAATAAAAGTTGGTAAACAAAGCCTTTAAAAGTAGCTTTAAAAATTGTATATGGTTTCATCCGCGCCTTTCTATGATAGCGGCAGACAGCAACGAGCGAGGTGAACATGAACAGACAAAGCACCACGCAGCCGGTTCGAACTTCCTTGCTCTCCCCGTACTTGGATATTAACAAATAAAAGTAGTGAATTGCACTCAAGAACAGATTTATCTGTTACAAGAAGGATGAATACCTACGTACCTCGTCTTCCGCTTGTCGTGCAAGAATTGCTGCTGATACTTCTGGACGCCAGTAAGCACAATCATACGGAGAGACGTAGGCAAGAACTCCATCAGCACCTCTGATAGGGACTGCATAATAAGGGGCCATATCACGGGGGGAACCTCCTGCTGCCATTTTCTTCTCAATGTCTAACAGAACAACACAAATTCATGAGTATAAGGACTGGACAATATGTCAACTTCCACGTAGGTACATTTCATACAAATAGAACAGGGCTACCAGATTATTTTATGGAAATGTAGGACACAATGGTAAAAATCTGTTGTGTTGCACTCGCATGGCTTTCTCTACTCTTGTACTAACTATTCTTACAAACTCTTATTCCTCTGTCTTCTTCATGTTAGTTGAGGTAAACATTTGCAGAAAGTATCTCATTGCTTATTTCCTTGTAGGTTAAAGGGGAATATATGAATGCAGTAGGCTTTGAGCGTAGAAGATCTAAAGCTGTTCGCTATAGGAAGGCTTTGAAATTCCGTTCTCTTTGCAGCACTAAGACGTAAAAAAAGTGAATAACGACCTTCCATTTGAGAAAAGTGTAAGTATTGCAAAACTCACACAAATAACAAGGAATATTTCCGAAACGGTTCACTTAAAAAGTGTATTTGGACATAAATTGTCTTTTAAGGAGACCCACAGTTTTGTACCTACAGTATTTTTTGGCGTATCTGTTACGGTTTACCAGTTATGTAAATTTCATCAAGAGTAAACAGGACTACATGGACTATAGCGAGAAAATTAAAATATGCATTTCATTTGCCATAAAAATATCTTACACATATATGGCATTTTAATCAAAATCGTTAGAGGCATTTTCGAGAAAATCAAAATTTTCCATGTAAAGGGTAGCTTAGGGTGGAAGAATTTTCTTCAAAACCTTTGCGTCACATCCTTGAAGGATATTTAACTTAAATACCAACTTTGGTTTTTAACCGACCTTTCGTTTTTCAGTTATGCTGCTCACAAAAAAATTATTTTGTTGCTTAACGACGCTGTCAATTGCCAGGATCACATCAGCGTAGCCGGTGTGCCGGAATTTCGTCACACAGGAGTTCTTTAACATGGCAGTAAATCTACTGACATGGAGATGTCGTTTTTAAGCACACTTAAAAACCATCGGTCTGGGCCGGATCTGAACTGGCGACCTTGGGATTAGTAGGCCAGCGTCTAACCAACTGAGTCACCCAGACCGACAAGCTGTTCACAGATAGACAGCTGTCCCTAGTTAGACAGACAGACAGACAGACACACACACACACACACACACACACACACACACACACACACACACACACACACACACACACACACACGAACCTTTTTCTAAAAATGCTTTTTTTTTTTTAATGCAGGGGGCCTCAAGACATATATTTCCGGTGAAATCTCGACATCGAATTGTTGGGTGGAAAACAATACTCCCCTACTTACTATACGTAGTAGAGAAAGTAAAAACTACAGAACATTTGATAAAAATGTAGGACATTACCGATCAATGGAAAAATAATGTAAAGCTGTGATTTGAATGCTCTTTATGTATACCTACAGTCATATATTTATGATTTTCTTAAAACCCAGAAACATACAATGTTAAACGTAATCTACAGCCAATCATACTTCTCTAAATAACTAATCTTGTGCAAAACATTGTTTGACATATAATCAAGAAATTCCACACAACTAAAAGTTTTAAAATTATACTTCATTAAAACAATACCGTTGACTACATTAACAAACAATCTATTTCTTGAAACTTTTCACTGTGCTCTCATTGAAAATACCCTTTCACATTAGTGTTGTTTGTAGGAACATGTCCCCTTCTTCCTGTCTTGTAGCACTTATACTTTAAAGAAAACGTATCATTGAATTTGCACTTTCGTTCCGGCATTTGGGCTTGTAACAAAAGCGCTATGAATTAACTGTTAACTTCCCACTTCCTTATTCTTCCATAAGCAAAGTGTAAATGAAAGAGTGAGAGTAAAGCATCACTTTGCGTCACTACGTCCGAACGTCTGGTAATCCTATGACGCACGAAACCTTTAGCATTGTACGAGCTAACACGTGGAGGTTTTTTTTAGTGAGTAACCCTCCCCCTTCAGGGCGCAGGGACCCTCACACTGTTGGCCTTAGCATGTCGGCCTCCGCCTGTAACGGGGTTTTCCCCTCCACGGGTTTAAAAAAAAAAAAAAAAAAAAACACCACTCTTGCTATTCATTCATCCTGAAGATGAGAGAGATGTACACTCCCGAAACGTCGATGTCTCTTCATCACTACACGTGGCTTGAAGCCCGAGAGCATCTTGAATATATTGCAAAATAAGGTCCCGCCTGAGTTCTGCTTCAAGTTAAATGAAAATTTCCAAAAGTATTTACAAATAGCAGCTAAACAAAACTATGTTTCAATATTGATGTTATCATTAACATGAATTCCAAAAACATTTTTTGTATGAAAAAAATCAATAATTTTTAAGATTAAATTTTCTTTGTTATTAAAAAAATATGTACAGCATAATCAGCAAACGTATTTGAAATATCTCTTTATACAATTGTTACCCATGTTTTAGAGTACCAGTTCTGCCAATATAAATTAATTTTGAAAAGTCAATAGACGCGAGCTACATTTTGAAAATGTGCCTATTAAATTCATAAAATATTTTATATATCATAAACGAATTATCGAATTTTAATGAAATTTGGTGTACCTCCTATTCTCATGTAACTACAAACACAGTAAAACTTTCAGAAAAATCTATCAAGAAATGTGGAACTTTCAAATTTCACTCCTAGTGTCCCATAAACCAAATTACCAACATAAAAGTTTGAGTTATTTATACTTGAGCCTTGCTTATTTCTGGCACGTACTACATATGGAACATGTTTGTGTACCACTAAAACTTTGACATTTGCTTCTAGGACATTAACAATCCAGAAAATGCTTTACTTCCAATTTTAAAAATATAACATATACAGGTGTCCACCTCAAAAAAAAAAAAAAAAAAAAAAAAAAAAAAAAAAATATATATATATATATATATATATATATATATATATATATATATATATATATATATATATATATATATATATATATATATATACTTCGTCAACGCTTAGCATGTTGTATGGGATGGCAAACTGATCAGTTTTCAAGAAGGAACTCCTGCCTGGAAATGGACGGTTTGGGCGCTGGGAAGTGTCGAAATCTGAGAACGAACGGTTGTGACAATTTTTTAAGATTCATTTCTGTGGAGTTGTATGAAAAGAATGGTGTTGGCACTCCTGTAATGTCCGCAGAGGACCTTATGGCTTGAGTCCACGGAGCGATTGAAAATCTTCAAAGACAACCGCAGGTATTGGGTCATTTACATGAGGCTCAGTGCTGCCAATATAGGCCCTGCATTGTCGTAGGAGGTACACAGTTCGGAGCCCTTTTGTAATGTGGGCAGCTCGATGTGCTACTCATGTTGGGTTTATTGACAAAATGTGAATGCACACCCATCTCACACTTCGATGCGCTACAGCGTCCAAACCGTGCTTTTCCGGACAGGGGTTCCTTCTTGAAAAACTATCATTTTGCCATTCCGCACAACATACTAAGCGTTGTCGGCCATTTTCTTGAGATATCCGGTATTTAGGAGCTGTGTATTTTTTGGTAGCAAATATAACCAACCGCCCGGACTCAAACTGTGATTGTTTGCGTTTAGTGTAAAATGTAGACATGTATTACGAATACATGAATTAGTCAGAGGCAATGGAATTCTCTATGGCACCATGTATGACGTAATAATACTTCTTATCATAGTCGCATATTTTCTCAATTGTTTGAGGAGCAAAGACAGCCAGACTAGCACTTCTTCAACGCTGCTGGAGAAAATCACTCTTTAACATCAAGCGTGGAGATTCTTAGGATTCATATAAATAAACTGTTTTCGTCTCATCATTTCAATTGCATATACATTTTAAATAAGGTTTTACCTTATTACATGGTAGAGAGTCCGGCATTTCCGAGAAATAATAGAAAAAAGTAAAAGGATTATTTCCCCTAAAAGTCACCTAAAACGGGATCAGTGTCCAAATGCACTTCGTCAGAATAGTTCAGCAGTTCAAAGTTAAAATACAATGGGCACCAATAGACCCAATAGGTAATGTAGTAAAACGAAAAGTAGAAAATTAATAAGGAAAGGAAATTGGAGAAGGTATCGATACACGTCCTTTTCCTGAACCGTATAAGTAATTATAAAAAATGGAAAAAAAAAAAAAAAAAAAAAAAAAAAAAAAATGATGTGTGCAATCACACGACCTTCTCTACTCACTTTTGCACAAAGTATTCTTAAAAACGCGAATTCTTCTATCTAACTCACGTTAATCGAAATAAACGATGTAGAAATGGTTTTATTAAATATTTCCTTATAGGTGCACCAGGAATAGGAGAATACAGTAGGCAAATCGATAGTCAAATCATTTTAGAGCTGGTCGCTATATGATGGCTTTGACACTCCATTCTCTTTGCATGGCCAGGACATCTAAAAAAACATTTATCTTCACAAAAATGTTATTTGACATAAATTATTTTCTTTAACGAGATGTGCATTGCTTGTATAGTACGATTTTTTCTATCTCTTACGGTTTATCGGTTATGCAAAACTCATTCAGAATGAAGAGTACTTCAGAGGATATGCTCAGAAAATTCAAAATATACATTTCATTTGTCATGAAAATATGTTAAATAGATGATATTTTAATCAAAATTGTTAGAGCCACTTTGAGAAAATCCATATTTTGTAAATCTTTTCCATGTAAAGGTAGTCTAGGGTGAGGGGATTTGCTTTAAAATCCTTGGTGAACTTAAATACCAAGTTTGGAACTTAACCGACTTTTGTTTTTTGTACAAATACACACCTCTTTATAAGGTTTTTTATTCAGGAGACCTCAAAACGTGTATTTCCGGTGAAATCTATGTAACGACATTTTGAGTGGAATGCAATAGTTTCTACTCTGTATACTGACGTGAAAAAAAAAAAAAAAATGGTGGGGGGGCTAATGACGGAATATATTCTTTGTAAACGTTCGTCCTCGGATCGTCGGTGGTCCACTAGTCACGGCACCCCCTCCAGCGGGATGTGTAGCCTGTAGGGTGGAGCCGCCGGGGAGTTTCAATCTGAAACTGTAAGGTTGTACACTTTGTGCTTTAAGTTGCCCCATAAATAGCAATCACAGGGGGTTAGGTCGGGGACTACAAATCTCTACTAATAATTCGGTCCTGAAACACACTTTCAATTGTTCTCATCGAAAGATTGGCCGTATGAGCTGTTGCAGAATCGTGTTGAAAAAAAAAAAAAAAAAAAAGAAAGAAAAAAGACAAAATCACGCTCCCTGTCTATTAGTTCTCTAAAAAAGGGGACACAATTGCAAAATTGCATTCACGTATGTATGGGCATCAACTGTTGATTCGAAGAAAATTGGTCCTATAACTCAGAACCTAATGTTGTTCATGAAGTAACCCTTCATGACGAAGGTACACAATTAGCGGAGAAAGGTTTCTCAGAGCTCCAATAAATGATTTATATCTCTAGGGTAACTTAGAACATAAAGTGTGCAAGACAAACACACACACCCTGGAAGAATTAAAACTAAATATCCGCCGGAAAATTGCCAACATTTCTCAATACGAACTATGGCGAATGATGGATAGTTTCCTAAAGAGGTGCCAAAAATGTATGGACAATGACGGTGGCCAGTTTCAGCATTTCCTTTGATAAAGTTTGTAAGTAGAGCCCTTAAAAGTAGTTTTATAAATGTATGATTTCATTCGCGCTTTTCTATGATAGAGGCAGACGGCAATGAGTGCCGAGGATGCGGAAAGGCAAATCACCACGCAGCCCCTTCGGAACTTTTTACTCTCCCGTTATAATATAATAAACCTGCTTATAGAATTTCACACTTATCAAAAGCCTATTGCTTGAATCAGACAGTTTCTACTCTCGAAAGCTGAATGATATTTTTAAAAGTTTAACGTCCTATTTAACCAACTCAGGTCCACAGATACGATGAATTAAACTGTTGAAATGGTGCTCAAATTAGCCCGGTGTTTACTAAGCTCAGCTACTTATAAGGATAAGAGAAAATGGCGATTTGAACTAGGGCACTCCGGAGTAAAAGGCAATCAGGTGGACCCATCACTCCAGAGAACGATTGTGATTATTGTGAATACTTGTGGAACCCTAAGAAATCTAGAACAATGCCGCCCAGATTAATCTAGTTCTTTACTAATTATGCAAATTGTTCTCATTCATGCATCACGTCTCACAGAAATATAACTAAAAAATAAAAAATAAATTGATAGTAAATAACATTTTTAAAAACAAGCTTTTATTTAAATGCTGTAAAAATAAGAAAATAAACTTTAAATTAAATCAAATCCATCAATTGTCGCGAGATTTACCTGTGTAGATAAACAAGAATACAATATGTAACTTCATCTTGACATACGTAATTCTAAGAAAAAACTAATGTTTTTTATAAAATAGGTAAATCTCGCTACAAGCTTTTATATCGTATAAATTGTGTAATGTAATACATTGGTGGGTTTGATTTAATCTAAAGTTTATTTTATTCTTTTTATAGCTTTTAAATGAAAGCTTGTTTCTTTTTTTTTTTTTTTAAATAATATTATTGTATTTACGTTTGTTTCTAAGGTAAGACCTCAGTTCCTTACCTGTTTGCTCCACCTAAAGTATAGGTAATAGAAATCGATAACGAAATCTATGATTAACGAGATTCGGTTTCGACATCATTATATGCATACGACAGTAATGGGCTTATAAGAACAGCATTACCTCATACACTGATTATCTGTGGAATTCAAGGCCAGTAATCTACAAAACTGTAACGACCTATCTAAATATTGCCTCCCTGCAAAATGAGGAAATCTTCAATAATAACACTGGCTCTAGCATAGTTATTCAATTGTACAAGTTCTCTTTTCACATCATGCGCTTTTCATTCAATAATAAATACTGTCTTCCATTGCGGGACATGCCAATGTATAACGGAATGCAAGGAAAGTATTACACTATTTAGTACACATTTTACTGTCGCTACAGAGAAAGCTGAGGCAAAAGCCAACTGTTTAAAAAGAAAGCCGTACGCTGGCCATATTATCATTAACACCTGTAAAAATATTCTGAACAAAAGAACGACCACTGAAATATACAGTTGGACATGTAATAAAGAAACAACTAATAACGAATATTTCGGGTTAGTTCGAAAGCATTTTGACATTAATTCGATATTAGAATATATTTACCCATTCCTTTTGTAAATTATCGTCTTATTTTCACTTATGTAAATCTCAATAAGATTGAAAAGCCATTTACAGGTTATTAAACTTTTACTTCTAGAGCAGTAGGTACTTTTTTTTTTTTTTTTTTTTTTTTTTTTTTTTTTTTAAAGTAGCGGTTAACGCCCGTTCTTAGTGCATAAAGCACCGCAGGCGATCGACACTGGTAATGCATGAAATAAAATGAAATGATAATTGGAAAGAAGATTTGGAAAGAGAAAGTTGCAAGTCGTGAAGGCTACCTTCCCGACACTTGCCAGCTACGAGTATTGAGGAAAACCTGGAAAAAGCCAGTCAGACTCTTACGTAGCACCGAAGTTTGGAATAAGTATCGCAAAAATTGACATTTTTTATTCCATGCCTTTAAAACCCCTTAGGGCCCATACATTTAAAATGTATTTTACATTTTTATATTGCAAATCCTATTCTTATATAATGTAGGTTAAACAACGAGAATAAAAACACTGCGTTTCCTTGGGAAATTGAAATCGATTTGAGTCCAATCCCATTCTCAATACGATCACCGTTTCCATGTTAAATTCAATCCGGAACGAAATCCCTTTGCATACGCAAGGTATAAGCATAAATAGTTCAAGCTTTTATGTTGGTCACTTGGTTTATGTTGGCGAAGCTGTAAAAAATACGTTTTCTGCGTATTTTAAGTACGTGTTGAGGTTAGTGGTTGTATTTTAGAAGAACATATTGTGAGATTGTAGAAACAATAAAAGTGGCTTTGTTGTTGTTTTGTTACACCAATTTTGGTAAGAAAATAAAGTGACGAGCGTGCAGCGTGTTACGAGTACAGTGGAAGTTGGCAGGTGTTTCCATGCAACAAAATTGCGATCCGATCCCACTTTTAAGAGGATCGGATCCAATAATTCAGTTCGATTTGAATCCACGTTTCCATGCAGTATTTAAACAGATCAGAGCTCAAATCGATTTGAATTCCCCGTGGAAACTTAGTAAAAGCTTTTCAGTTTGAAATCTGGGGTTTTTGGAAATTATTACTTTCCTCACACTCACGTTTTCAAAATACTTCACACAATACAGCTTTTTCATCCCATTCTTCTGATATTTGTCATATATACTGCGTTTTCATGGTGAATTCAAGTAGATTTGAGTTCTCATTCCGGATTGAATACCACATGGAAACGAGGATGACTCACCGGACCCGATCCACTTAAAAGTGTGATCGGATCGAAATTGTGTTGCATGGAAACATCTACCGAATTGAAATCAATTTGAATCCGCCAAAATTGCTAACTTCTACTGTAATCTTTGTAACACGCTGCACACTCGTTATTTTGTTTTCTCAGTGAAAATGGTGTGATAAAACAAAACAACAAAGCCACTTTTATTGTTTCTATAATATCGCAATATATTCTTCTCAAAAACATCCATTAACCTCGAAACCTTGTTAAAATACGCAGAAAACATACTTTTACAGGTTCATTAACATAAACCAAGTGACCAACATAAAAGCTTGAATTATTTGTGCATGAGCCTTGCATATCCAAGTCGATCTCATTTCTGGATTAAATTCAACATGGAAACGTGGAAATGGGGATAAATTCAAACTGAGTTTAATTCTGCATGGAAATGTAATAGATCCCAAAAACTCAAGCAACTGTCATAAATCGATCACATGATTTTTTCACTCTTCAATGGTTTACTAGTTATTGATTTTAAAGCAATATAAAAGCAATGCAAAAATAAATCATGAAAGATTTGTGCATCATAATCAGATAAATTCACAGGACTAGTAAAATAATGTTTTCAAAAGTATGTGGTGTGGAACATTTGGCGTAGGATAGTAAAATTCTGCTTTAATACGTAATAACCCTAAATCTAATAGAGGTATCACACTGAAATTCAAAGCTCTGTAATTTTTACTAAGACACTATCTAAAGTAAATTTACAGCTGGATTGACTGAAAACCTTAAAAATTCACAGTTCCCATCACAATCAGTTGACGGAAGGTTTAGGAACGGTAGATTAAGCGAAAAAAAACATCATTTTGAGTTTTCAGAAATTACTGCCTGTCATAAAATGATGTTCTTTCCTTGTCTGTTGAGAATATTTCACTTAAATATATGCAGTTTTGTACTTACAGAGTATGGTTATGATGCTAAAAGGTGGCGAATTCTTAATGCTCTGCAATCCCGACACTTCCTTCACCAATGTCAGACACAGACTGACTACTGGCACGTTCCAGCCGTGACTCAGTGCACTAATGACGCGCAGTGGTATTCAACCTTTATCTCCGCGTACCCCCAAAGACACTTTTCCATTCCAGCCTGTACCCCTAGAGTTATCCTTAATTCAAGTCATACATAACCATATCGTTGTTTTGGAATGACTAAGTTTTGACTACCTTGTTGTTCTGAAAAATCAGGCCTTAAAGTTATAGAGTCCAATGACTATAATAGTTTGTTGTATATTGTGCACAAATTGAACACTTAGTATTAAGTTCAGGATTTTAAGATCATGGAGTCCAGTTAATTTAAACAGTGTAAGTTATGGGTAGTGGTGCTTTGCAATTGGAGTCTTATTGTCCCCTTACCACATAAACTTTTTGTAATACAAGGTTCTAACTGCAGTTTTCAGTGAACATATATAAAAATTAGTTAAATAACTTGTTCATTATAAACCAAAATGCAGTTTTATTAGTTTATTTGTAACATTTACTAATATTTAATTATATATTAATGTTTTCAACCACAAATTCTTGAATTTAACTAAGAGCATCATTTTGCTATACGATGCTTGTAATAAATAATTGTGAAAGAAAAAAAGAACATAACTAAAACAAACATTTATATTATTCATAATCGTTCAGTTAAATTTGAAGCAGAGTATAATAATACTCTCTATCATATTCAGGCATACATTTCATGTCTTAAATCTTTCTTTCTTTTTTTTCATTAAACATATCTTTATTTCTTCTTGCTGGCTTTGGATTGACCTTTGTTGCATCTTGCACTACCTAGTTCTTCTTTTCAACTCCAAATATCTTACGTTGACATGATGTGCTTCTTTCTGTTCTTCTGTGGGTAAATTGTTTTCTAAGTCCATTTTGTGATTTTTATATCTACTGTTGTTACACATTGAAACACTAATGTAATAACAAAAGGGTGTAGGTAGTATGCCGTTACTTCAAAGAGTATAATCGTGCAGATATAATTTTCACTTCAAATAGATTAATAGTGAAGATAGAACTATGTCACCCCAAAGAGATAACTTTTTTCTCTGCAAATGGAACTTTTCATTTCTCAATCTTCCCTATGAACCACTAGGTGGCATCAGTGATGATTAAAGCCACAGTTTTTAGTACCGCATCGTGTGTAGGAGTGTCAGTTATGCCGTGAGTGTGTTCGCCCAGACCAAGAGGCCAGCCATCAACACTGCACGAAACGACCCCCTACACACGGTAAGGTGCCTAAGAATTGTGCCACACTACTTTTCTCTAACACAGAGAAAAAAGTAACAGGAAAAAAAAAAGAAAAAAAAAAATGGCTGATGCCGCTTATCGGAGTGGCCAAATTTTAACTTCGGTCCCTAGATATGTAACCACAAAACATACCAAAAACCTATTTACAAAGAGGTACTGTTTCGTTTTCTGCTAGTATTATGAAGTATTGTAATATATTTAATGTCATATTATTAACATTTATCAATACATAATTTTCATCTATTCTTTGTACACCTGTATGGATAGAAATAATTCGTCTGACCACCCTAGACAAATAACTTATGTGTTGTCTTCTTCCTGTAGCATCTGCCGGAATAAGGTGCTGAAAAGTGACGAAGGCTGCATAATTAGTGATGGGTGCTATATACTTACGGTTATGGTCTTATAACACGGGGGACACCTCGCACACTTAGATACATATACACCCATTGCGACTACCACCCTGCAAGGGAAAGACATGAAGTGAGGGAACCACAAGAGGGTACAGGCCGCAGGCCACAGACTCTAATAGAGTTACGCCCTACCAAATCTGCGGGTCGGTAGTTTGGTACAGTACATAAATGACGTAGTAAATGATATCATTAACGGTAGTAGGGTTGGTAGGGAAAGAAACATAATACAAAATACAACAAATTAAGAAATTTAATGATAAATTCAAACATAATGGTAATCAAAAACTACGTTCATGAGTTTAGTTCCTCTGATCAAAATAACATTCCCTCTCACAGTTTCGGGAAGTTTTAGAGTTAAACGCTTCCGGTTTCCATAGGAATCTAGTAAAACATCATCAAAAACGCACACAACGCGATCGATATGAGGTAACGCCCGATAGGTATGCAACACACCTAACGTACAGGTAACGCGGTAGCCTCTTAACTGACCAATTGTACTAGGAAAACTAGCGTAGTCTACACTTACGTATGATAGTTTACGGTAGCCTACGTTAGTTTTTGCAACTCTAGACTCTAATAACTTGAGGCTCGAAGACCCGGCCTACTGCTGGAGCTGTGGTGAACAAGCAGCCCTGTGGTGTCCACGGCATGTTCTCTTTCCTCTGAGCAAGTATCTGCTCCATCTGTCTGGCACCACCCTATGCCACGAAACCTAGAGGCACTTTTTGGATTCAGGGGGCCTCAAAACATATATTTCCGGTGAAATCTCGACATCGAATTTTTGCGTGGAATACAATACTTCCTCTACTTACCAGTAGAGAAAGTAAAAAATCTGAGACATTAATTTCAGGTCTGTAAGTATTCCGAAATATATCCAATCACCTCATTTTGTATAGATTTAGAATCACCGCTGAATATACTTTTAATTTTATTATAGTGGTTTTGGATTTCTAATGGACTTTCAAATATTAATAAGTGCACAGGCTCTTTTAAATTTCTCCGACTTAGCGAAAGCGCACTCTCATCCTGACCTGAGAATGCAAGCTCTTGTTTACCTAAATACAATGTTACTTTAATGATCAACTGCAGGAAAAGCCTATTTAATGTCACTTTTCCATTGAAACGCACATGAAAGAGTCTGCTGTTTTCTTGAAGAGCGTCAGCTATTTTTTTTTCCAAAAGCGTTTAGTTGAAATTTACATTTTAAATGTCCCGCCGAATCATTGTGCTTGTGAAGGGAACGGGTTATAGTTATATTAATGAAATATGTGAATCTCTCTTTGTCCCTCACGCTACTTTTGTTGCTAAAAGGTAAAGAAGGCCAACAGAATAGCGATTGCAAACTACTGCATAACCAAAAATAGTTATCGAGCCAAGAGCTTTTGAATTTAATGTTATAAGTGTTCCCTATTTTCTTATTCGTTCTTTTAAGGGCTATATCAATGATATCAGTGGACCGCCCAAAGTTTAAAACATCCTTCTTGTCTTCATCTTTCCACCTGTAAAATAGGGTTTCTAGCAAATTGCAAACTATGTCGTTCATTGGATTCATAACAAAACACTTATACTCCGTAATTTAAATATTAAAAGCACTGGAGTCCAGCAAACTCGTAAATTATACCTACCGTTCACAGTTGTCTAAAACACCACGTTTTAAGTTTACCACCAGCTCTTCCTCGAGGTAAACGAATACTATCTTCTAAGCGCGCGAAAAAAAGGAACCATCCCCTCCACCGTGCTCTGTGCCTCTACTCAAGTGAAAATATTCCTTGTTTGCCTGAAACATGTGCATACCCATGTTATTTCCCCGTAGTTCATCGTTTCGTGACGTCATGTTGCCATGGCAACCAAGCTGTTTAGTGCAGCAGTTTCTTCCGTAACTCTGACTTCTGCACTTGTCCTTGTAACCGATCAGAGGGTGTGTTCCCACCAATTTACCCTGCTGGCTGCAAGGCTGTAAGTTCCAAACAAAAGAAGGGTTGGTCACTGACCCCCCTACGGCTCCTAGCAGTTGAAATTTGTGACTAAACTGTTAGAATGAAAGTAATAATGCCATCATTAACAAAAATAGAGTACTGCTATATTCAGGTGAAAACCTCTTCACCTGCTTCACTTGAATAGCCGCCACTGAGTCTTCCTTGTGCTTATATTTGTCCTTCAACAAATCCTCGCACTGTACATTTATCAAGTAAATTTGCTACCTGCTAGAAACATTGTTAACATCCAATGAATACGGGGTCGCAAAGATCTGAAACATAGTTGACAATGTTTCTACATCTTGAAGCCTGGTCTCAAACTGGTGTGAAACACGGGGAACTGAATACAAACACAAAACCACTACACACAACACTACACAACGTCAACAAAAACACAAAATAAAAACAAAATTCGCACTAACACCGTTGAGATCCCTTACACAACAAATAAAATCCCTCAGACTAGGCTGAAGAGGGTTCTCCCTAAACATCCCCAAATAACATTTTTCATATTCATTCAGTTTCGTGCAAGTAACGCCGCTGATCTAGGCAGCATAGCAATACACCGCTCTCGCATGACGTCACACGAATGTGGCTCTTCGTAGAGTATACATAGCAACGTAATTCAGTAAAGGCCTCGAAAAAATGGACCTATCATATGAGTACACTAACAACGTCAGCTAAAAAGAAAATGGTGGATTCTTGTACTTAGAACAGGGGTTGGCTGATAAAAATTAGGAAAAATTTAGAGACACGCCTCATCCATCATGGACCCATACAGTCAAAACGGACATATTATTAAACAACAGTTTAGTTACGTTTTTGCGTGAACTACGCCTCGTGCATCTCAATTAATATGCAAAACAGCTTTTGCCATTTAAGTATTAATATTAAAACGCCCAGTGAATGATTAAAACTGTCTTAAAAGGCTAAATCAAGCACGCAAACTTGCGAGGTGGCAATGGCATAGCGCCAGCCATACAAGTCTTACTATTGCACGCGGTACGCGCTTTCAGTCAAGTATCGAAATAGCTAAAGAGAATTGTGACGTGTACTCTCCGCTAACCCTCAATGACACAGATTCGAGTCTCAGCACTGTAAATATATATATATATATATTTTTTTTGTTCGTCAAAACTTGGAAACCGAATTCACAATAATCTAATTATAAAGTCCCTGAGCGTTTAGGACATTATAATTTAAATCGTTTTTGGTTGCCTTCATTTTGTAATAGAAAGTGTAATGACTTGTGCCCCATTGGACTGGCATGATGTAGTGTGTTGTGAATGGTGACTCCTTCGTTCTCCATACGTGTGCTGTCGCACGATATTTTGTGCCAGTCTTTCATTATGTATTCGACAGACGAGTACGTAGATATGCTTTTGATCTACGGAGAAGCAAGAACAAATACAGCAGCGGCTCAGCTATATTGGGAGAGACATCCGAACAGACGACAACCAACAGCGAACACCTTCCGGAATTTTGAAAGGCGTCTGCGTGTAACAGCGTCACTTGCAAGAATGCCTCCTCATAGATACGCACCAGCAACATCGGGTGTTAATGCAGAAGCAGTTTTGAACGCCACGCAGAACAATCCGCATACTAGTACACGGTCAGTTGCTCAGGAGGTGAATATCAGCCAATCTTCTGTAGTGCGAATATAGAACACTAATCAGTTCTATCCTTATCGTTTGCACCTACACCAAACACTTCACGGGAGAGATTTCGAAGCTCCTTTTGTGAATGGTTGCTGGAGCGAGTAGCAAGTTATGTGAGATTCGCATCCAGGATATTCTTTTCTGACGACTCAAGATTCCACAACAATGGAACTGAAAATCGTCACAATATACGCTATAGGAGTGTTGATAATCCTCATTGGGTAAGGGAGGCAGCATTCCAAGAGCAGTGGGGTGTAAATGTCTAGTGTGGAATCTTGGAAGACCACCTTGTTGGACCATTATTCTTCGAGGGGCGTCTAACAGGAGCACGCTACCTGGAATTCCTCCGCAGCTCACCAATTATTATTAGGGAATGTACCACTGCAGGGGCGAATGACGATGTGGTTTCAACACGATGGTGCTCCTCCATATCGGTCGAGGATCGTCTGCAATCATTTGAATGCTGCACATCCTGGTCATTGGATAGGAAGACAAGGACCAGTCTCCTGGCCTGCCAGATCACCTGATCTGACACCCCTTGTCTTATTTCTCTGGGATTATTTGAGGCGTTAAGTGCAACAGTGGCCCAACCCACAAAATTCAGAAACTGAGTTATTAGCACAGACATGTTCCCCACATCAAAATCTAGGAGAAGAGTAGTGGCCTATACCACATTTCTACAACAACCGTGAGATGGCATGAGAAGTGTGTTATTTCATGGAAATCAATCTGGCTTCCTGGATAGAAACAGTAGCCCTACCTTCCTGCATGTACGTAACTATGTATCACAATGTCGGTGCTATATTGATTAAAATTTCCAAATATCATGACTCTAGCTTAGTTATTGAAGTCAATATAAAACTTTCAAATCGCAGATTTTTTTACACTCCATTATCTCCATTATGTACATTTAGTGGTTGGACCACAGTTGCGCTCAACGCCTCATTTAAAAGAACATATTTATGCAGAGGAGGTGGGCAATCTATAAACCCTTTGTCAGCGTATTACAGTGGCTTGTAGAAATGTTCAACCCGCCATGCTACACCAAGTCAGGGGCTCCATCCAACAGCGTGCCTAGGCGTGCATTACCCAACAAGGTCACCAGTTCGAGCACTTGCTTCGTTAGAGGAGTCGTGTTCCAGGAATAGAAAAAGGGTCATTCCAGCGCCGCAAAACATATCACAATGAAACATTTTTAATAGCACAATAATTCATTGTCTGCAAAATTGAGTTTGACTTCCATGTTAAACTCTGACAATGTAATTTCCTTACTTTCTGTGCTCAAATGTGTATAAATGATCCTTATTTCAATTGCACCTACCTATAGGTGTGTTTAAACAACTACATAATTGTAGTTCACCAATAAAGAAACGTCAAACAATGCCATAAAACATAAATGAAACAATAAAACTGAATATAATAACATTTTTCAGAATAATAATTTGTAAATTGTGAGGATTGCACGGTAAAAAAAATCAGTACATGCAGGTGATTCGAACCACCTTCACAGCAGACAGATTACTTGGGAGTCTTACGCTCGTTCCAACTGAGCTACCTAGTGTGAGGTAAACATTCCGTTTAAGATGTAATATTCGCTGGTCCCAGTGAACATTTACAGAAGTGCACACGTCAGCTGTCTAATTACGAATATATTAAAAGGCGATGTGATAACATCTATATTAGCACTAACTTCATCGAGTGTTTAACATCCATGTTAATTACGCGGGTAGAACCTAGTAATGGGGTCGATGTTTTCATGTTGGTGTATAACATGCGGATTGCATAAAACTCGAGAATAAGGTGCAGCTGACTCACCTGGTATGTGTGGATGATTAAGCTTACTTTTTGTATGCAAAGCGCACAGCATTGGCATCGTTGTTACTTCTGGTCCACTATTTAACCAAAACCCAATAAAAATATGTTTTCTACAAGTGTAGTAATGTCGAATTTGCAATATTTGTCCGTTAATTTATAATGATTGCTGAAATACTGTTTTTTCAAAGCTGCGAGGTGAACCAATGCCTGCCATGCCGTCCGTGCCATCTGAACAGCAAGGGAAATATACTGGTGTCCCAAAAACCAAGGACAACGCTTAGTATGTTGTGCGGGACGGCAAACTGATCTGTTTTCAAATAGTTACCCCTGTCCTGAAATGCACGGCTTGGGCGCTGGAGAGCGTCGAAGTTTGTGAACGAAAGGTTGTGGCAATTTATTAACATTCATTTTGGTATCTTAATACGGAAGGTTTAGCCATCTGTGTACTGAGATGAAGGACCCAAGCATAATAAAATCCCTGCGTAGAGTCCTAGGTGCGCATCCTATTTGTGTAATTTCCAGTACAGTACCGTTTTTAACAGCAGTGAGACACATACCAGTACACACCTGCGGAAACGGTCAAAATGAGCTAACACTTTGATGTAAATGTGCAGAATCCCCTCATCACCGCATATTCAAATCAATGGATTGGTAGAGGTGGACCAGTTCCATGGCCAGCATGGTCGCCAGGTCTGACACCTCTCGACTATTTTCTGTGGAGTTGTATCAATAGTATGGTTTATGGCACTCCTGTAACGTCAGCGGAGGACCTTATTGCTCGAGTACACGGAGCGATTGAAAATCATCAAAGACATCCGCACGTATTGGGTCATATGCATAAGGCTCACCACCGCCGATATAGGCTCTGCAATGACGTAGAAGGTACACAGTTCGCGGCCCGTTTGTAATGTAGACAGCTTGATGTTGGGTTTGTTGACGAAATGTGAACGTACACTTATGTCACTCTTCGATGTGCTACAGCAGGCAGCCTCAACTCACGTAAATACGGGCAGCGGGCAAAGTCAGCATATCTGTGCGTGCAAGCGGGCATTGTGTTACAGTTGTTTATCTGAGTGCACCAGCAACGGACGTGTGTAACTAGTGTGCAGTGGCGGTTCATGAAGTACAGAAATGGCAACATCTCTAAGTGTGGCTACCTCATCTAATCCTCGCCCATCTTCCCCATATACTTTTTCCTCTGTTTGGGAACAACAGTATCTGTTTATAGACCTAGGGGATGCCGCGAAATGTTTAGTGTGTGGTAAGATTGTTCAAACAATTAAAAAGTATAACCTACAACGACATTACGCTGCTCATAGCAGTGAATACGACGGCTATAATGGAGTGGAACGTGACATGATGATACAGAAACTCAAAGACACTATGGCTACTGACAATGATACGGACCATAAAATAAGTGAATCGGCTGTACGTCTTAGCTATAATAGAATAATTATACAAACTATGGAATCTACATGTTTTCCATTATTTGTCACTCCTTTCGCCGTAGACGTCGAGAACGTTCCTACAGAGTTTCAATTAGAACTTATTGACCTGCAATATGATCGGGAAATGAAGGATTCCTTTGTTCATAAAAGAAACTTGATCGATTGTTATACAAACTTTCCTCAGTCCAGATTTCCACGACTACACAGACAAGCAGCATATTAAGCATATTTGGCTCTACTTACCTCTGTGAACAATTCTTTTCACTAATGAAACACTGTAAACCGAGTCACAGAAGCCATTTATCTGACAGCAACTTGAAATGCAGTCTTCGTCTTTGTACTACAAAGACAATTACACCAAATATTTCACAGATAATAAGGGGGAAAAGGATACAAAAAACTCGACGTCTGAATCAAAATTGAACTCACTTGGAAGTATTAAATATAATATAAGTGACAGATATAAGCTATGAAATGGTATGTTAAATTTGCTCTATTAAGCATCTAGGTAAATATATGTTTATTTCTCTTTGTATACTCAGTCAACACTCAATAAACGTTCAAAGCTTCCGATGTTGCAAATCTTAGTTATTCCGCCACTGACTGTTTTTCTATCTCCGTTGACCTTCATTTCTGCCCGCTTCCACACGCTCGGGCATCGGGCTATAAGATATGACGTCACAGTGCATCGAGTTGAGGCTGCCTGTGCTACAGCGTCCAAACCGTGAATTTGCGGACAGGGGTTCCTGTTTGAAAACTGATCAGTTTGCCGTCCCGCACAACATTCTAAGCGTTGTCGGTGTTTTTTTTGGGACATCCTGTATATGACACGCTTTATTTTCATAACATTTATTTAGGAACGCTTGAGGATTAGGTGACCCTTCGCGAAGGTTACTGAACTTAGGTACAGTAGAATCCCGATAGCTCGACATTTCATGCAACTCGAAAACCTTTTTTATTTTAAGGTTTTATTGTAATTTTTTGTCGTTAAACTTGACCATAATTTCTATTATCTACTTTACGGTATGAACAGTATAAGTAAATTTTAATTAGTACACGTGTACAACCTACCGAAATCTCCCTCACAGTAGCGAAAGGGCTGACCACGTATTGACCTTCGATATCTAGTCAGACCAGAAGCAGCTGGCAGACCATTGTCACGAAACGAAAAGCTTGCCGTGTATATACAGCACAGACACTTGTTTGGAAGGTTTGAAGGTTTATAGCTTTACCCAATACAAAAGTCTTTTTGGATGTGACAATTGTGCAGTGCTTTATGATCTACTTTATTTTTGTATTTATAAGACCATAGGAGTGTCAGGTTATGTTTTCTACTTCCGCGGAAGGTGCATATTTAAGTACAGGCCCGCTCGCATTTTCAGAAGTGCCTTGCTTATTTCAAGGAAGGAAACAGAGACACTACCCACATCATCAATTTGCATTATGTCACTTGTGAACATTCAAACAAGATCGTTCGCCACATGTAAAAGATACGTGGTAAGACTATGCTGATTACAGTGCCATTTCCAGGATTATTGAGTGGTGTTTATCCAGTAAAAATATCGAACAAGAAGAAGAGACTAGTTAACATGACAATTTAAATTAAATTGGATGTGTTAAGGAGACCGGACAAAGGGGAACATATCGACACGTTTTTAATTTTAGAATATGTTATACCTTTGTTTCCTATATTGTGCTACATATTATATATCATTATATTTATATATTTTGCAGTATTATGTTATGAGTTTTGAATAACAGAGCCTCTATTCCGTAAAACTCGGTATTTCGGTAACTCGACAGCCCCTCAGTCCACATTAGTCTAGTTATTGGGATTCCACTTTCACTTTTGTGAAAAATAGTCTACAGCTATACCTCTTTAGATCCACTAGGTAAAGCGACAAGCAAATAAATCAAGGGAACATGACAAATAATTCTTCAGAAGTACAAAAATATAAGAAATAAAAAATCCGTTATATGTGGTGTGCTATATTTATTAAACACTGGGTGCTATTATCCGGTAGTAGCTTTGTTGGAGATGAGTAGCTAGGGCCGAAAATGGTAACTGCCAATTTAAGCGACTATTGGTCAACCTCAAGGATTAGTCACCGCAAAACCTCTTAATCTCACGAATCTTGTTTGTTTGCCTCTTCCTTCCTTCCTTCCTTCCTTCCCTCCCTCCCCTCCCTTCTTCCTTCCTTCCTCCCTCCCTCCCTCCTCCCTTCCTTCCTTGTTTCTTTCTTTCTCTCTCTTTCTTTCTCTTTTTCTTTCCTTCTTTCTATCTACCTACCTACCTAACTGCCTGCCTGCCTATCTATCTTTCTCTCTTTCTTTCTCTGTTTCTTTGTTTCTTTCTTTCGTTCGTTCTTTTCTCCCTTCCACCCATGATTTTTCTTTCCTTGCTTCTTTCTTTCCTCCTTTCTTTCTCTTTGGTTCCTTCCCTTTCCTTCCATTTCCTTTCCTTTATCCTCCCTTCCTTCCCCTCTTTCCTTACTATATATTTATTTCATTCGTTCCTTTCTTTGTTTCTTTCTTTTTGCGACATTTTGTGTACTTCTTACAGGCTATTCTCCGAAAATTCAAGATGTGCATCCGACATGAAAATATCTTTCACGTATGGTATTTAATGAAAATGATTAGTCACTTTTAGAAACATGAACATTTTCTAACATTTTTCCATCTAAAGAATAGTTTGGGGAGAAGGGACTATGAAGATCTTCGTGTTACATCCTTGGAGGGTGCAGAACGTAAATGCCAAATGTGGTATTTGAGCGACTTTTCGCTCTGAGCTAGTTCACAGACAGACAGACAGACAGACAGACAGACATACAGACACACACACATACACACATACAGACACATATACACATACAGACACACACATACAAACACATATACACATACACACATCCATACAGAGAGATTTACATTTTTGTGTAGTAACATAACGTCTGCTCTTAGGGTTTACCAATTACACAACGGTTATTCAGAAGAAACAGCACATTACTGGCTGTTCTACGAATGTAGTATAGTACAGCTATAATGTACTATTTATAATCTAAATATCTTAAACATAATATAACTTTTTACTAAAAGTCGTTGGTGACATCTTACGAATATTTTTCCATATCAAGGGTAGTCTTGGGCGGAGGACTTCCTTGAAAAGTGTATTGCATCCTTGGAAGACACCTAAGTTAATTATCAAATTCGGTAAGTAACTGATTTTCTTAGAATATGTTGCCAACACACACTTTCTTTCTTTCTCTTTTCTTCCTTCCCTTCCTTCCATGTTTCTTTATCTATTTTTCCAGTGACAGAGGAGGATTACCAAACTACGGTCATAGGCTTATTGTGCCGTATATCATCGGGAGAAAAGCATAGGCTGTTACCCGGGCCACATTGTTAAATGTGTGCATATTGGGGGGAACCTATCAGTTCCAGGTCGACGTACCAATGACTTCTCCCCCCACATTCGGACAGGTCCAGACTGCCCTGGTTCCATATCAAAGGTACAAACCTCAAAAAGCCACCGACTCACAACAGACTACTTAAAACCCCAACCAGACTCCCTCTCCCTAAGCCTGAAAGATGAGACGAATGGAAATGAAGGAGAATGAGCGGTTGGGGAATCCGTAAATGATGATTGTGGTGCAATAAGTGAAATGAATGTTGGTGGGGGAAATCGGAGAACCCGGAGACAATCCGTCCAGACTCCGCTTCTTCCACAGCAAATCCCACTTAAGGTCCCTGGAATTAATCCCGGATCGCCTATCAGGAGGACAAGGATTTACAGAGAGCCAATACCTTGTCATTTATGCCGAAACTCCCGCCGACACTCGTAACCCTGTAATAGCCAACCAGAATGGAAGGTAAAACTAAATGACCAGTGAAGTGAAATGGGTAGACGGGAAGTTTGGGCGATGCAATTATTCATCTAAGCATTCACCTAGAGACCCGGGGAAAGCCCGAAAGTAACATAGGTCAGAATGTTCGACCATGGGAACCAAACCCACGACCTCCGGCATGCGGGCCACAGACGGAATCCCTTGGTGTCAACCGATCTAACCACTCAGTCATGACGCCTCGGTTTACTTTACAGCTTAGGGCCCTCAACCTTAAATCAGTCGTAATACGATTTTTGTTAGTCAAATCTTGGCAGCTCTACAGTTGTGAATCGCTTAAACAGGGAAAGGGAGTACGTGACAGAAAGCATGTGCCATCTGCAGGAAACGTAACGTGGCGGATAGATATAATAGTTTGTCGCTAGTTTTTTTTTAATGCTTTTCTGGTCTCTGAGCTTTCAGTCTATTTTAGCTATTTTCGTACGTTTCTTTTAAGTTTTGACCCCTAAAAGAATGGCACATTATGTACAACCAAATCTGCAGAAACCTGTTAGCTTTTGAACAAATAACTGGAATTTTTGTTCCAACATTGTTTTACTTCTTTCACTATAGCCATTATATAGTGTATACTTTTCTCTAACACAGAGGGAGAAGTTACCAAAGAAAGAAAGAAAGAAAGAAAGAAAGAAAAACATGACCGACGGCGCTTATCTGTGACCAAATTTGAACTTCTATCTCTAGATATGTAACCAGACCTGTTTAAAAAGTAAGCACAATATGGAGTGTTGTCATATATTCAAAGTTATTATTGCATTAAATTTATGAATACACAATTGTCATCGGTTGTTTGTATATTTGTATGAGTAAAAACAATTCGCCTTACCACCCTTGAGAAATAACTTAAGTTCTGTAATCTTCCTGTAGCATCAGCCGGAATAACGCGCTGAAAACTGGCGAAGGCTGCACAGTTTGCTATGGGCTTCATATACTTAGGGTTAGGGGTACGCTTCCCACAGATCTACATAGATCCATTGCGGCTTACACCACCCAGGAGGAAGGAGTGAAGTGAAGGAACCACAGCAGGTTACAGGCCGCAGGCCACATACTCTAATAGAGTTGCGCTCTACGAAAACTACTGTTCAGTAGTTTTGGTATAATACATAAATAACCTAGTAAATGAGAGGATTACTGGTAGTTTTGGTAGCATTGTAAGGGAAAGAAACATAATACAAAATACAATGAAATTAAGAAATTTAATGAGAAATTAAAAAATAATTATAACCAAGGCCTGAGATCATGAGTTTGGTTACAGTAATCAAAATAATAGTTGTGCTTTTCTCTTCAAAATAACATTACTCGTGATCACTATCGGTATCTTCGTTCTGAAGTGTGGTATACTTAGAGGAACTTCCCAGTGTTTTTGAAGACACTAATGTTCCATAAGTTAAGCAACCATTTATATATCCTCTCTCAGTTTCGAGGTTTAAAGTCAACGCTTCCGGTTTCCAGAGGAATCAAAAAACCCAAACTCTGCAATCGATATGAGATAACGCCAGGTAGGTATGCAACACCCCTAACGTACAGGTTTTGACCAAGAGGAGCGTTTTTTCAAAACTCGATAGATGCACAAAATGCTTTTCTGAGAAAAGTGTTTTTTTCTATTTATTAGCAATACTAATTTGTTACCATACCAACTGTATTGATCATTGAATTCTCCTTCCTGAAACTGTCTCATTGTATGTGAAAAGAAACAAATAGCATAGTTTAACAGGTGCAAATTTGGGCTTTGAAAATGCGGAGTTTTTTTCAAAAGCCGATAGATGCTGATAAACTTTTCTGCGTGAGCGAGAAATTAAGACATGAAATTTCGTTATTTTTGTCATTTATTGTTTTTATTGCTTTTTATTTATGTATTTATTATTTTTTTTATTTATTTTCAACTCGTTATAATACATAATGTACTATACAACCAACATATTAATGTTTATAAGGATTATTTTATTAGGTATAAACTTGGAAACTGAGTACTGCTACATTCACAATAACATATATTTTGCTTTATTTATATAACAAACATATTGAATACACACAAAGAAATTTCAAACAATTTGAATAAGTTAGCTTTCACCTTTATTGGTGCTTTTGCAGTCTGTACATGGTTCTTAGTTCGTTTCTCTTTTCCACATCTGCCTCTGTCTTCATCAGTCCCATTGAGCATGTGTCAGTGTGTGGTGTACGGAATGAAAGATTGAAGAAGTTGTAAAATATGTATTTATATTTTGACAATGAGCAGACTGGTAGATTTCTTAATCTTCTTTCGTTGCAGAAGTTGGTCCACATTTTTCTGATATTAAGTGCTGGAGGTAAATATCCTCTAATTGATTTTGCTCTTTCATAGTGGCTTTCTCTGCATCTGTACTTCTTAATGTCTTGCATTATAGCAGCAGTAATGCCCTTCTGTAATATTCCTGTTCTGTCACCTCTTCTGCTTTCCTTTGGCGCATTCCCAGATAAGTGAAATTTTCTAGCCAGGTGAGATAATCTAACGTTTGACACCCCTGTGTAGTTTTAGGGTTTCGTGGAGTGCACTCGAGACCACGTGAACATTTAATTGCTGGACTATGAGCTTTCCTTGACTTTTATTTTGATTTCCTTTCCTTGTTTTTGCAATTCCTACCTCCAGCGCATTCTACGACTGGTACAGTTTCACAATCTGAGCTCCTGTCCATTGTGTATAGTACAGTGCAGTGTCTCAACTAAGAATAAAAATGCCATGTAAGTATAACAAAGCTTGTAGAAGCACCTGCCTGCTGTGCAAGGGGTACCGGGTTCGATTCCCCGCAGGGGGTAGGAATTTTTCTCCAGCCAAGATTATTCTTCATCCTGCCCTGAGTCTGGAAGTATGCATGAAAGAGTGAATGTGTGTGTGAATTCAATGTATAAAAACCCCCAAAGACCGAAAAACCCACTGATAAACGAGTGACACAACTGCCAATAGGCAAGGCCGCCGATATGTAATATTAATTATATAACCTCTGCAGTTAAAGGCAGGATATAAATGGAACAAAAATTTGCACAAATGAATGTGAAACCCAAGTGCATGACCTGAGTTCGCAGTTATTGCCAACGAAGCAGCAGTGTACAAAGCTTGCAGAGATGATTGAGAATTCCAAGAATCGCAACAGTGAGATTGCAGTCAATGCCAACATGCGTTTCATAGAATTGAGGTTGCTACACTTTGGCTTATAAAATCATAAAATTGCATCTATCGACCTTTGCTTTAACCGAGCAAGTGCATCTATGGAGTTTTGAAAAAACTGCTGATATTCCCTGGTTTCTACACAGGACAAGAATCGAATTTTGCAAAATCTGATTTCACAGTACGATGCAGAAGGTGAAAATTATGCCGATTCTATATATAACTCAATTTCGTAAAATTTTGCATCTATCGAGCTTAGAAAAAACGCTCCTCGTTATTCTACTGGGAAAACTACCGTAGTGTACACTTACTTATGATAGTTTACGGTAGTCTACGTTAGTTTTTGCAACTCTAGACTCTAATTACTTGAGGCTAGAACACCCGGCCCAGTGCGGTGAACAAGCAGCCCTGTGGTGTCCACGGGATGTTCTCTTTCCTTTGAGCAGGTGTCTGCTCCATCTGTCCGGCACCGCCCTACGCCACGAAATCTAGAAGCACATCTGAAATATCAGAAGGAAACGGAATGAAAGAGAAATTATAGAAAGGAAATGGCGGTAGGTGAGAAACCACCACAGCCAGTGGCGTAACCTGACTATCAGTCTTGGGTATGCAACCCAACGAATATTGTAAAATTCCTTGAAATATGACCTAAACTAAACAGAATTTCTCTTCAGAGTTTTCGCTCTTAATTACTGTCTGAAAGAAGTGTTTGATAGTACTAAGGGCATGATTCAAGAGAGAATTCTATTTTCTTCCAGGACTTACATCTGTAAATCAAATAATCCTCTATTCTACATTTCCCTTCTAAAATGAGAAAATGAAGCTCTATTCTTTATCACTTCATTGTTATGCTGTTAAACTGGGAGCGTATACTGATTATTCAATGAAAATTCCATTCCTAGGTTTATCCCAAACGTTTTAGTTGTTTTTCGCATGTTATGTGATTACAAGAGTAGTTGTGGCTTTTGACTGGCTTAAAAAGTTTAATTCTTCATAACTGCTGGAATTCCAACTTTTCTTTCGGAAAACGAAGAGCAACAAAACATTTGTTTTAAGTATTACCACACAGCCAGGATTCACTTTTACAAACTTTGATGTTGAAATTCCATATACATTTTTAGCCTCCACTGTAAACACTGTGTGCGGGCTTTGAAGGATCTGCTCTAATTACATATTGCTTTATAGAGACATTTTAATGTTTGGACGCCTCTTACGTTAAGTTTGTCGATCACACAAATTTATTTCTTTTTTCGTCACTAGAACGGCACGGAAACGAAGTTTTGATTACTACTGTAGCTCTGATTCATTTCGTGACCTCTCGGGTGAAGTGCTTGTGTATTCACCTTCGCACCAGAATCCGGACAGATCTTAACCTATGTTCGCTTTAATAGTAAATAACCAATTGTCCAAATCAAGCTCAAATATTCACAACTGAAGAGCACACATACAAGAAACAAAACAAATCGTTAATTCTATTCTATTCACGTCTATAAATGCAATAATGCTAGCGCGGTTCTTAACATGAGATGTGCAATAAGAGATACATCTCGTGAGCCAAACGCACATCAGTTTCCTCCTGCTGACGAGAGATGCCGTTGACCCTAGCTTTGTTTCCAAACATACTGCTGCAGAGTGGTGCGAATCCAAATCATAATGTTTGGGAAAGCTTGATTTTTAATTACATTAAAGCGATTATGTGTTATAAAATTATAATGAACAATTGGTTTTAGGAAAATTACAGGGTATGTAATACATCCCTCACATATACTGACGCTACGCCTCTGACCGCAGCATTTGCCTACCGTCCAAGGAAAAGCACGAAAAACCCAAGGTCAGAATGGACAATTGACGGGAACCGAACCTGCGGAGCCATATCGCTCGGCGTGCCATAATATACTTTTGCTTATTGCCATTGATTTCATAGGAGTAGCGAAACTTTAGGCCTTGGCACTGAAGTATCAATTCCATATTTATTTGAGTTCAGAAAGAGATTCTAGGAAGTTTGGTCTGATGTACATGATTTGAACCACAGACCTCCCGTATGCGAGCTATAGGCTCTACCCAGCTGAAGCAACTAGAACAATACAATTTTAACAATCACTTTCAACAATTTTTCATCATGAAGGTTGGCAAAACTGATTCAGATCAGCTGATGAAAGTATGTGCTAGTAACACGCTAGTAGAAGGGTGGGGCAAGGGGGAAGGTTCCCCTTGGAAATTAATAAATTTAATGTACAGTCAATTACTATCAGACTATTGTTTTAATTTTGATGCAAAGAACAATATCTAGGATCTTCTTCACAATTTCACAAACCGAGGGAGTTCAGGCGTTTTATATTTGCTGGATGAAGTTTAAGAATGTCATAAATCATGGCATTGTTTGCTGAAAATCGAGTTTCAAGTAACGATATCAGGGATTCCAACATGCGCCCCCCCCCCCCCCCGAAACAAAATGTGCCGACGCCCTTGGCTAGTAGCAGCAGCGGCAGTGGTAGTAGTATACGTGGGGATGAGAGAATGCTCGACGGCCCTCGCACCTCGATCTTCAGATCTTCTGTGTTACCCCTATCTTCTACTAGGAGTCCAGTGAAGTAAACACTAAAAGCATACTCGGGCTTGAAAGCCCCACACCTTAGGGTGGGATCGAACACAGGAACATCCCGTGGCCGGCAATCAGAGCTGCCAAGCTCAAGGCCAGACATTCAACCTGCTGTACGCGAAGACTTCTTAGGGGGCACATAACATTTAAAATACGCATAGTCATTTCCTAAACGATCAAAACAAACATTATTTCAGCATGGAGATTTGAATTGCCCTCTGCCCAAGAATCCATTTTGCTTTCTCTACAGCTACCCAACCTTGCACCTGCACCCGCTAATTATATTTTTGATTCTTTGTTTCAAAAGCCGACAAAAATAAGAGTGTCGGCGATCTACCCAACAGTGATACCTTACAGTTTCGCTCGCTATTTATAACGGGAGAGCAAAAAACTTACTAAGGCCACGCGGTGTTCTGCCTGTCCGCGACCTCAGTGCTCGTTGCCGTCTACCACCTGTCGTATCATGAGTTAATTTAAACATAGTACAAGACAAACCCACATATCCTGGAAGAATTAAAAAAAATATCGGCGAATATCAGGGAACTGCCAGCATTCCTCGACGCGAACTACGTTGAACTACGGCGAGTGATGGATAGTCTAAAGAGGTGCCAAAAATGTATGGACAGTGATGGTAGCCAGTTTCAGCGCCTCCTTTCATAAAGTTGGTAAGCAAGGCCTTTAAAAGTATTTTAAAAATGTTGTATGGTCCCCGCGCCTTTCTATGATAGCGGCAGATGGCAACGGGCACCAAGTACATGGACAGGCAAAACACCTCGCAGCCGGTTCATAGGTTTTTTGCTCTCCCGGTAGTTTGTATTCTTTGTTTCAAACGCCAGCAACAATAATAGTGTCTGTGATCTGCCCAACAATGATACCTTACAGTGCGATCGTTAATTATAGTTTTTATTTTTTGTTTCAAAGGCTAACAACAATAACAGTGTCTGGGAATGTACGTTACCGACTGATTTATAATATTGCAGTACTCAGTGTATTTTCGTGATTGTCATGTGCTGGTTTTCTTCCTTTACTCAAAGTCTCACATCTCATTCTTTATATTTGTCGAAAGACAAATTGAAAGACAAGTCGACAAACCCCAGAAATGTGAAATACAGATATAACAGAGACTCTACGTTAAATATGGATTCGTATAAAAAATGTGTGATCCACCGCTTCCCCTTTGCATTGTTCGCAACCATGATCTGCCTAATAGTTCTATGAAATAATTTCTACTTCACACACGTAATAACCAATCGTGGCGATCATAAAGACAAATCAGTCGAATTTTTCAGGTGCAAAGCAGAAAATTTAGATAACCCTAGAACTGTACATCAGGGTCACAGTGACCCTGCATCATTTTGTTTCGCTCTGTGCATGCGCTAGGTGACAGGTCGCTCGCAACAATGTAAACTAAGTACTTAGTGAGACTTACTAAACAACGGGTATTAGAAATTCTAGCGCTTTATTAGTTACATAATTTGATATAACTAATACAGGGTCAGTGTGACCCTGGTGTAAGGTTTTAATAACTGCTCTGCAAAAACGACAGTGAAGTAGATAGACGTGAAAATGACACGTAGAAGTGATATTTATTCAACTTATGAGAAAATACGGGAAGCATTGTTGGAGGAAATGAATAGTGAGTGCAAGTTACCTGATTTCCCAGATGAAACAGACTTTGAAGATGATGCCTCTCCAGAAGCTATGGACCACGCTGAAAGTGACCAATCTGCAGAGGTTTCTTCAGAAAACGACATAGAAACAGTGCAAGGTGTAGTTCAAGGTACAAATGGTCATCGCTGCAGCATAAAAGCCCCTACTAAACGCAAAAGGCGTTTCATTTGCCCCTATTCTAAAGACAGAAAAATATATTTTGTATATGAGAAATGCAAGAAGCCATATTGTTCTCAGCACAGCGCTAAATGCTGCCAAAATTGTAATACAAGCGAATGAAACTAAGCAGTGACATAAATGTGAACTCTACACAAGTTACTCTAGCAAGTGTGTTATAAATGTGATTTATATGTTTACTTCTTGCTAAGCGTTTCAGTTTATTCTTCATGTATGCTCTTATTATGTCATTACCTCCCTATTGGTTATTGAATTCTTGAAGCCTTAAAATATACAGGAATAAAATATTTTTAATGTATATACATCAACTATAGTGCATTCAATATTTTGAAAATCTGCTATTCTTACGAGATGCTACTGGATTGATATAATTTCCGTAACAGTTTACGGGTCACTGTGACCCTGGTGTACAACTCGTGTAACAGTTCTTGAGGTGTATGGTTGTAGGGCTAACCCACAATTTTACAGAATCAACAAAGGTAGCACTGGAGATATCGTATTAATTAGCGTTGCTAGTTGCAAAAACTAAATCACCTTATACTGCAGTTGAATCTCATACTATTGATTATAGCAGATAAAACGTTGCACAAAAATTCCGCTAAAGCAATCAAAACAATTCCGAATTCTGACAAAAGTGTAGGGCGTAGAATTCATGATATTGCACAAGATATTGGGTGGTATCGATACAACTGAGAAATCTCTCAAGAGGAAGTTCTCTGGAGTAAAATCGAGGTAACTATTTGTCAAGAGAAAATGCCTGTTTCGTATCATTAAAAGCTGCTCACGTGCGCAGAGCATTTTCTCCAGAGTGCTATCAATTTACTCCGTTTCTCTCATCGCCAACTGACAGCTGCATAAACAAACAGCCGATGCAACCAGTGACCATGCAGTGAGAAGCAGGGTTGTCACATTGGGCGAAAAGTAGCTAATTGGGCTACTTTTATTTTGTTGCGGCTACGAAGTTTTACGACTGGTTACTTGCTACTTTTTGGGCTACTCAAACTTTAACTGGGCTTCTTTTGGGATAATTATGATTTCATCGGCTTACATAATAACGCTTTCATTGATTTTTGTTAAGTTGGTGGAATATTTGATATTTAATAGCATGGCAATGTGGTTCCTATATTCCTTGTCAACCTTCCGCCAGGAAGGGAAAAGTCCCTAGTTTTCAGGCTATGCAGTCAAGCTATAGACAAGTATAAATAAATATAAATTCTTTCATTAGTAAAGGACTTTTTGTAACATCTGAGCATTAAGTCTTTTACTATTATATTATTAGATGTGCCTTGCTAACTTAGCTACCTCAAACATTTGAAGGCACATTGCATAAATGTATTTTATGTCAGGTGCTTTGAAACAGAATTTCAAAACAGCGATACCTTTATTTTATGTGGCTTAACAACACATAATTAAATCTGGTTACTGCTAACCGTGAAATCACAATACACTCATGGTGTAAGTAGATCGACAGTGTGTATTCCATACAGATAAGAAACAGAATTTATTTGCTGCACGAGGGCTTTCTTCGGGTATCTCTACCACAGGAATTAATACCCTATTCCTTCGATCAAACAGTTTCATATTTTTACTTTTTCTACTACGTACACCCTTTTTGTATATGGCTATAGTGTAAGAAGGAAGACAATGTTGTAACTAAAATTGCTGTTCTTTGTCCAACAAGTAATACGTATCGGGAATTTTAGTTGGACATAATCTGCCACTCTTTTAGGCGTCAGAAGTTAAAAGAAGTGTACGAAAATCGCCAAGAAATGGAAGTTTAGTGAGCAGAAAGGCATTAAATGAACTAGTGACAAGATATTATATCTATCCGCTCCGTTATGTTACCTGCAGGTGGTACATGCTTTCTGTCGCGTATTCCCTTTCCCTGTTTATGCGATTCTCAACTGTAGAAGTGCCAACATTTGACTAACATACATCGCCATTGCTATACGTATTACGTCTGATTTAGGCTTGAGGGCCCTAAGCTGCAAACTAAACTAAACTGAGGCGCCGTGGCCTAGTGGTTAGATCGGTCGCCATCAAGGAGTAGCGCCTGTGGCCCGCATTAGGAAGATAGTGGGTTCAGTTCTCGTAGCCGAACATTCTGACGTATGTATTTTCCAGGTTTCTCCGGGTGAGTAGGTGAATGCTGGGATGAATGATTACATCCCCCGAATTTCCTGGCCCCCATTTCATCTCACTGGTAATTTCATTTTACTTTAATCGTGATTGGTTATTTCAGGGTTCCAAGTGTCGGCGTGCATGGCAAGGAACTGCCTCTGTAAATCCTGGTCCTCCGGTTCGGGGAAGGTTTCCAAGTCCCGGGCTCCCATGGGATGTGAGCTCCCATTGGAGCTGGTTGTACGAGACGTTACTGGAGAGTTTATATCTGCAATCGTAAAGACCCTGCACTCGCTGTCGTCTCTCTTCAGTCCGGTCACCCTTATCCTCCAGCGTATCCCCTCCCTCCCGGGAGCACCCCATCGGGGCATAGGCACAATAGATTTCATTGGTCGAGGTGCTAAGTCTCCCTCCGTACCTTGTTGTACCTCATACCGGAAGTCGTGCTTTTTCATTATTGAGGATTAACGCAAAAAATACTTTACGGCTTCGATCAAAAGTAGACCTGTGTTTCATGATTTTAGTAGGTGATTTAATAATGTACTTTCTCAAAGTTTCTCCAAATTTACGTTTGTTCGCGAAAACGTTTTTCGCGTTAAACACGGAAAAATGATTTAAAATTAATAAGAAAGTAAATCTTCTATGTGTAATCTATGATTAACTGTTGCAACTGAACACTATCGAAACTAGAAGGCTTTTTTGAGAAAGACATAGATGATGTGAAGGAAATCAAAGCACTTGATCTTTACTTTGGATCATCGTAGCGTAATATAACTTCAAATTTGGTGAAGCATATGTTGAACGAATTAGATGAATTTGAGAATGGGCATTGTGATCCTGTTTTATGCTATACTGAGTTCTGCAATTTTGTGAGAGTTATGTGTGAGAGTAATAATGAAATTGAGGTTGATATAGGTATTAAATGCTTTGTTAAAAAAAACGACATCCCAGCGCTACAACCCATGAAGGGCCAGGGTTTGCCGTCCGGCGGCTGCGATCCCCAACCCTGCCAACTACAGGCGTCATGAGTGGGGTACAGTACTGGGACGTGCTCAGCGCCCCGAGACCTCTCGGCCAGTTATGCGGCCTTCACTACCTTGGGTCGTCACTTCTCCATCAAGTAGCTCCTCAATTGGCCCCTCCGAGACCTAACTAGGCTGAGTGCACCCTGTGCCAGACCTCCCAGCGGGGGAAACATCCCCACACCGGTAACAGGGTTCGAACCCGGGTCCTGCGAGCTGGAGACAGGTGCGCTACCACTGCGCTACGGATCCGGTAAATGCTCTGTCAGCATTTAGAAACAAAGATAATCAGCTTCATAGGTTTTTGTGAGAAAGTTATTCAATTCTTATGGCCACCAATGTCAAATGCGGACAGTGAAACATCTTTTCTAAGTATATATAATTAGTAGTAACTGGCAAGATATGTACGACAGGAGTATGTATAAGGCATTTCAACATCAAAGTATATGAATGTGAATCCTGGCTGTGTCGTAATGCTTAAAACAAATGCTTTGTTGATCTTTTTTCGAAAGAAAAGTGAGTTTGGAATTCCAGCAGTTATGAAGATTTAAATAACATTTATAAGCCAGTTTAAAAAAAAACTATTCTTGTAATTACATAATAGGCGAAAAAACAAATAAAATGTTTTGGATAAATCTAGAAATGGAATTTTCATTGAACAATCAGTATAAGCTCCCAGTTGAACACCATAACAATGATTTAATGATTTGCAAAAGAACAGAGCTATACTTTCTCATGTTATACAGACTGTAAGTTTTCTAGTAAAAGAGGCACTTGCTTTTCACGGCCACAATGATCTTCAAAGCGGGGCAGTTATACTGAATATTTAAAAGAATTAGGAATGTGTGGTGCCTCTTTGAAAGAGCGCTTGGAAAAGTGCACTGTTTTTCGTGAAACTCCACCAGATATTCAGAATGACTTGATTTCAATTGAGGGTGCTCTCATGTAACATGGAATTAACATAAGCGCTTCTGATGGCTTCTTTATTTCATTAATATTAGGTTAAACTCTTGTCATTAATAGAGAAGCAAATCGCTGTACCGTTCGTCACATAAATGTGGACGGATATTTAGAAGAGAAGTTTCTTTGATTAATAGATGTAAGTCCCGACATGAAGCCGATTCGGTGTTGAGTCATGCTGTCAGTGTTATAAAATATATCACTCAGACAATGATAAAAGGTGAAAATTCCAAAAGGAAACTCTATTTAGGTTGGGTCATATGTTAACGAATTTTACAATATTCGTTGGGTTACATAACCAAGTCTGAATGTCAGGCTACGCCACTGGCTGCGGTGGTTTCTCATCCACGACAATTTCCTTCCCATCACTTCCCCTTCATTTCGTTCCCTTCGGATTTTTCAGATGTGCTTCTAGGTTTCGTGACGTGGGGTGGTGCCGGACAGATAGGGCAAATATTTGCTCAAAGGAGAGAGCACTTCCCCCATTACCTGTGTGTTAGGTGTGTTGCATACCTAACAGGTGTTACTTCATATCGACTGCGTTGTTTATGTTTTTTGATCATCTTTTACTAGATTCCTCTGGAAACCGGAAGCGTTGAACCTTGAACCTGCTCGAAACTGACAAATGGCATATAAAGGGCTCCTTAACCTACGGCACCCTAGTGTCTTCAAAAATATTTGGATGTTCCTCTAAGTATGCTACACTTCAGATCGAAGATACTGATAGTGATCACGAATAATCCTATTTTGAAGCGAGAAGTACAATTTGTATTTTGATCACAGTAAACAATCTCATGATCCCTGTATTTGGCAATCATATTTGAATTACGAAATAGCACCTCTTTGTAAGGAGCACCTCGGTTCTGGTATATTTTGTATTTACATATCTAGAGACTGACGTTACAATTTCGTCACGCTGGTAAGCGACATCAGCCATCTTGTTTTTTTCTTTGATAACTTCTCCTTCCGTATTAGAGAAAAGTATATACTACATAGTGGCTATAGTGTAAGAAGGAATGGAATTTTCGAACTAAAATTTCAGTTATTTGTCCAACAGGTAATAAGTTTAGGATAACTTGGTGGCACATAATGTGCTATTGTTTTATGGATCAGAAGTAAAAAGAAATGTATGAAAATCGCCAAGAAAGACTGAAAGTTTAGTGAGCAGAAAAGCATAAAATGAACTAGTCACAAACTGTTATATCTATGCGCTCCGTTACGTTCCCTGCAGGTGGCACATTCTTTCTGTCACGTACTCCCTTTCCCTGTTTATGCGATTCACAACTGTCGAGGTACCAACATTTGACTAACAAAAACCGCCAACATTATACGTATTATGACTGGTTTAGGCCTGAGGGTCCTAAGCTGTAAACTAAACCGAGGCACCATGACCTAGTGGTTAGATTGGTCGCCACTAAGTGGTAGCGTCTGTGGCCCACATCTGGGAGGTCGTGGGTTCGATTCTCGTGACCGAACATTCTCACCAATGTTGTTTTTCGGTGTTTCCCCGGGTCTCTAGGTGAATACTGGGTTGAATAATTACATCCCCCGTATTTCCTGTCCCCCCATTTCACCTCACTGGTCATTTCATTTCACTTTCATCCTGGTTGGGTATTTCAGAGTTACAAGTGCTGGCAGGTGTTTCGGCGTGCATGGCAAGGAATTGTCTCTTTGTAAGTTCTCGTCCTCCTGATCGGGAAAGGTCTCCGGTTCCCGCACTTCCAGGGATGCAAGCTCCCAAGAGAGCTAGTTGTATGAGCCGTCACCGAAGTGTTTAAATCTGTAGTCGTTAAGGACCCTGACCTCTGCTGTCGTCTCTCTTCAGTTCGGCCACCCTTAGTGTCCTCCGACGTCACCCTTCTCTCCCCGGGGCACCCCATCAGGTGCATAAACACAATAGATTTCATTGGTCGAGGTGCTAAGTCCCCCTTCATACCTTGTCATACCTGATACTCAAAGCTGTGTTTTTTCCTTATTGAAGATTAACGCGAGAAATATTTTATAGCCCCAACTAAAAGTAAATCAATTTGTAATGGTATTGGTAGGTGATTTAATAATGTACTTCTTTCCCGAATTTCCTCGAAATTTACGTTTGCTCTTCAAAATCTTTTTCGCGATAAACACGAAGAGAGCTATTTAAAAATGCATAATAAAGTAAATGGCCTATGAGGAATCTACGATCAACTGTTACAACTAAACACTATCGAAACTAGTAGGTTTTCTTGAGAAAGAAGTGGATATTGTGCAGGGAAATAAAGCAAACAATTTTCTCCTTGAACCACCATACATTCAGATTTAGTGAATCATATGTTTAATAATTCACCTGAATTTCAGAATGCAGACTGTGCTCTTCCTCTCTACTACACGGATAGTGCAATTTTGTCAGAGTTCTATGTGCGAGTAATAATGATATTGAGATTGATGTAGGTATTACATGCTTTGATAGCATTTAGAAATACAGATAGTCAGTTCCGTACGTTTTTGTGAGAAAGCAATTCAATCCTTATGACTATCAATGTCAAATACGGACAGTGAAACATTATTTTCCAATTATAGGTAATTAGTAGTTAATGACAAGAAATTACGGCGGAGGATAAAGTATAACATTTTAACATCAAAGTTTTAAGTGAATCCTGGCTGTGTTGTAATACTTAATGCAAATGTTTTGTTGATCTTCATTATTCGAAAGAAATGTGAGTTTGGAATTGCAGTAGTTACGAAGAAGCCAGAAAAAAGCAACTATTATTAAAATCATATAATATGTGAACAACTAAAAGTATTTGGGATAAATCAAGGAATCAAATTTTCATTGAATAATCAATATATATTCCCAGTTGAACACTGTAACAATGAAGTGAAAAGAACAGAACCTTACTTCATTTTGTACGGGCTGTACATTTTCTGGGAAAACAGGCACTTGCCTTTTATGGCCACATGATTTACAAACACAAGAAATTAGAGTGCGTATTTAAGTGAATTACCAATATATGACATCTCTCTGAAAGAGGACTTGGAAAAGTCCACTGCTTTTCGTGCAACTTCACCTGATATTCAGAATGACTTGATTTCAAGTGAGAGTACCCTCATGACATATGGAAGTAAGACAGAAATTTTTATGCCTTCTTCGTTTCATTAATATTAGATGAAGCTCCTGAAATTAAAAGTGAAGAGCACCTCTGTACCGTTCTTTACATAAATGTTGATGGAAATGTTGAAGATAGGTTTATTTGATTTATAGATGCAAGTCCTGACAGAAAGCAAATTCTCTATTGAATCGTGCTCTCAGTATTATCAAACATTTGTTTCAGACAATGATAAAATATGAAGACTCGGAAGAACATTTCTGTTTAGGTTGGGTCATATTTTAACTAATGTTACAATATCTGTTTGGTTACTTTCTTTTTAACGTCCTCCAGCAAAGTGTCATATCGCTGGGTGGATGAATGAAATGGGTGGAATAATGCTCAAATGAGCCCGAGGTCATAGAGCTTTAAGTTACTCGACATTCTTCTCAGGATAAGGGAAAACCTGGGAAACCTTATCCGGATAATTCACCCTAAGCGAGATTAGTACTTGCGACATCTTGGACGTGAGGTGGACACGCTACCAGCACGCTACGAATGCGGGCCCCGTTGGGTTACATACGCAAGTCTGATAGTGAGGATACGCCACTGTTTACGGTGGTTTCTCATCCACCACGATTTCCTTTCCATCAGCTCCCTTTCATTCCGTTTCCTTCTGATATTTCAGATATGCTTCTAGATTTAGTGGCGTAGGGCGGTGCCGGACAGATGGGGCCGACACTTGCTCAAAGGAAAGAGAACATCCCATGGACACCACAGGGCTGCTTGTTCACCGCAGCTGCAGCAGTAGGCCGGGTCTTCGAGTCTGCGGCCTGTAACCTCCTGTGGTTCCTTTACTTCATGCCTTCCCTTTGCAGGGTGGTAGTTGCAATGGGTCTATGTAGACCCAAGTATCATGACGTTACCCTGAGTGATAAAACCCCAACCCTAAGTACAAGGCACACATACCTAATTATGTAGCCTTCGCCACTTTTTTAGCGCGTTATTCCGGCAGATGCTACAGGAATAACATAGGACTTATTTGTCAAGTGTGGTTAGGCGAGTTGCTTTTACTCAGGCAGATCTACAGAGAACCAATGGCAACATGACAATACCTCATAGTACTTGCAGAAAGTGAAATAGTACTTTTTTGTAAATAGGTTTCTGGTATGTTATCTGGTTACATGTTTAGATACCGATGTTAAAATTTCGTCACTCTGATAAGACACATCAGTCACCTTTGTTTTTTCTTTGGTAACTTCTCCCTCCGTATTAGAGAAAAGTATACACTGTATTAATGGCTATAGTGTAAGAAGGAATACAATGTTGGAACTGAAACTTCAGATATTTGTCCAACAAGTAATAAGTTTAGGCAAAGTTCGTGATACACAATGTGCTATTATTTTATGGAGCAGAAGTTAGAAGAAATGTATGAAAATCGCTAGGAAAGACTGAAAGTTTAGTGAGCAGAAAAGCATAAAAAACCTAGCGACAGACTATTATATCTATCCACTCCGTTACATTCCCTGCAGGTAGCACATGCTTTCTGTCACGTACTCCCTTTCCCTGTCCATGCGATTTACAACTGTAGAGCTGCCAACACTCGATTTACTAAAATCGCCATTGCTATACGTATTACGACTGATTTAGGGTTAAGGGCCCTAAGCTGTAAGCTAAACCTAGGCGCCATGACCTAGTGGTTAGATTGGCCGCCACCAAGTGGTAGTATCTGTGGCCCACATCCGGGGGCTCGTGGGATTGATTCCCGTGGCTGAACATTCTGACCTATGTCCCCATCGGTATTTCCCCGGGTCGCTAGGTGAATGCTGGGATAAATAATTACATCCCCCGTATTTCCTGTCCCCCATTTCACTTAAATTCCCATTTGTTGTTATCTTTTCATCCTCGTTGGTTATTTCAGGGTTCCAAGTGTTGGGGGGGGGGGGGGGGGTTCGGCATGCATGACAGGGAATTAGCTCTCTGTAAATCCTGGTCCTCCGGATAGGAAAAGGTCTCCAAGTCCCGTGTTCCCACAGGGTGCGAGCTCCGAGGGGAGCCGCTTGTACGAGCCGTCACCGGAGAGTTTATGTGTGTAGTTTTTAAGGACCCTGCCCTCAGCTGTCGTCTTTGTTCAGTTCGGTCACAATGTCCTCGGTCGTCACCTCTTTCTACCAGGGTACCCCGTCAGGGGCATAGGCTCAAAAGATCTCATTGATTGAGGGGCTAAGTCCCCCTCTGTACCTTGTCATACCTTCAACCCAAAGATTGTTTATTCGTTATTAACGATTAACGTGCAAAATAGTTTACAGCTCCAACTAAAAGTAAATCAATTTTCCATGATATTGGTAGGTAATCTATTAATGTACTTCTTTATCGAATTTTCTCGAAATTTACGTTTGCTCTTAAACATGTTTTTCTCCATAAACACATAAAAAAGCTATTGAAAAAACGAATACGAAGTAAATGTTCCATCAGGACTCTATAATCAACTGAGCTACTGAACACTATCGAAAGTAGAAGGCTTTCATTAGAAATAAGTAGATGTTGTGTAGGGAAATAGAGCACTCAATTTTCTCTTGAACCATGATAGTGTAATATAAATTCAGATTTGGTGAAACATAAAGTGTAACGAACTAGATGAATTTCAGAATGAAGATTGTGATCTTCTGTCATATTATACTGAGTTCTGGAATCTTGTCAGGATTGTATGTGAAAGTAATAATGAAATTAATTTTGATGCAGGAATTAAATACTTTATTAGCATTTAGAAATAAAGGTAGTCAGTTTCATATGTTCTTGTGAGAAAGCAATTCAGTGCCTACGGCTACCAATATCAAATGCGTACAGTGAAACATTTTTTTTCCAAGCATAGCTAATTAGCAGTAACTGACAAAAGGGTATACAATGAAGGCTAAAATATGTATATGACATTTTGACATCAAAGTTTATGAAAGTGAATCCAGGCTGTGTCGTAATACTTAAAATAAATGTTTTGTTGCTCTTCCTTTTCCTCAAAGTGCTAGCAGAAAATCGCAGTAGTAAAATGGGCTTCAGCAGAAAGAAAGTGCTAGAAAATGCTTGAGCTCCCTCGGGTTTGGTAAAATTGCGAACAAAATTCAAGAAATTTTTCTTTGCATAAAAATAAAAACAATAAACATTAATAAGTATTTCACTGCACATTAACTTCATTAGTTTGCAAGGGGGGGTGGAGACATCGCACCCCCTCCGCCCGTTCGCTGCCACCATGAATAATACGTAAATTGTAAATAGGCATCTTGAAATTTATCTGGTTATATATCTAGTGACTGACGTTAAAATTTGGTCACTCTGTACCAGCCATCTTTGTTTTTTCTTTGGTAACTTCTCCCTCTGTGTTAGAGAAAAGTATATAATACATTAGTGGGTATAGTGTAAGAAGTAAGATAATGTTGGAACCAAAATTCCTGTACTTTTCCAGCAAGTAATAGGTTTCGGCAATTTTGGTTGGACATAATCTGCAACCTTTTTAGGCGTCAGTACTTATTAGAAATGCACGAAAGTCGCAAAAAATAGAAGTTTTGAGAGCAGAAAAGCATTAAATGAACTAGTGACAAAGTATTATATCTATGCGCTCCGTTACGTTTCCTGCAGGTGGCACATGCGTTGTGTCACGTACTCCCTTTCCCTGTTTATGTGATTCGCAACTGTAGAGGTGCCAACATTTGACTAACATATATCGCCACCATTCTACATATTACGGCTGATTTAGGCTTGAGGGCCCTAAGCTGTAAACTAAACTGAGGCGCCGTGGCCGAGTGGTTAAATCGGTTGCCACTAAGGGGTAGCGTCCGTGGCCTGCAATCCGGAAGTCGTGGGTACGATTCCAGTGGCCGAACATTCTGACTCATGTATTTTTCGGGGTATCCCTGGGTTGCTAGGTGAGTGTTGGGATGAAGAATTACATCATTGCACCACCTCGCTAGTCATCTAAATACACCTTTCATCCTGGTTGGGAATTTCGCCATGCATGGCAGGGCTCTCTGTAAATGCTCGTCCTTCGGATCGGGGAAGACCTGCGATTCCCGGGTTTCCGCAGGATGTGAGCTCGTCACTGGAGGTTTTAAGTCTGTAGTCGTTAAGGGTCCTGACCTCTGCTGTCGTCTCTCTTCAGTTTGGTCACGCTTAGTATCCTCCGAGTCACCTCTGCCTACCGAGAAGCAAGCCATCAGGGGCATAGGTACAAAGTATATCACTGGTCGAGGTGCTAAGTCCCCCTCCGTACCTTGTCATACCTGATACCCAAAGTCGTGTTTTCCGTTGTTAACGATTAACTTGAAACATATTTGACATCGCAGACTAAAAGTAAATCAATTTTTCACGATATTAGTAAATGATAGTAATGTACTTCTTTCCCGAATTTTCTCGGAATTTACATTTGCTCGCGAAGATCTTCTCTCCATAAGCAAGAAAAAAGTATTTAAAAAAAAACGAATAAGAAAGTAAATGTTCTATTAGGAATCTATAATCAACGTTTGCTACTGGACACTATCGCAAGTAGAAGGCTTTCATTAGAAATAAGTAGATATTTGTGTAGGGAAATAAAGCACTAGATTTTCTCCTTGAACCATCATAGTGTAATATAAATTCAGATTTAGTGAAGCAATGTTTAACGAATTAGATGAATGTCAGAATGATGATTGTGATCTTCTATCATATAATACTACGTTCTGCAATCTAGTCACAATCGTATGTGAAAATAATAATGAAATTGAGGTTGATGTAAGTATTAAATGCTTTGTTAGCATTTAGAAATAAAGGTAATCAGTTCTATGCGTAATCCATTCCTTATGGCTGCTAATGTCACATGCGTGCAGTGAAACATTATTTTCTAATTATAGGTAATTAGTAGTTAATGAGAAAAGATGTAGGACGGAGGGTAAAATATGTATATGACATTTTGACATCAAATTTTTTGAAAGTAAATCCTGGCTGTGTTTCAATACATAAAACAAATGATTTGTTGATCTTTTTTCGAAAGAAATGCGAGTTTGGAATTCCAGCAGTTATGAAGATTTAAGTAACATTTATAAGCCAGGAAAAAGCACAACTATACTTGCAATCACATAATGTCAGAAAAGCAACTAAAACGTTTGGGATAAATCCAGGAATGTAATTTTCATTTTAACAATCTGTATGAGCTCTGAGGTGAACAGCGTAACAATGAAGTGAAAAAGAATAAACCTTTCTTTACGTTCTCATTTTAAACGGACTCTATGTTTTCTAGAACAGGTGCTTGCTTTTCATGATGGCAGTCATCTTCAAACAGAGGCAATTGTACTGAATATTTAAACGAATTAGCAATATATGACGCCTCTCTGAAAGAGCACTTGCAAAAGTCGACTGTTTTTCGTGAAACTTCACCTGCTATTCAGAATGACTTAATCTCAAACTAGAGTGCCGGCACTACAAATGGAAATAAGACAAAAAATGCTGATGCCTTCCTTGCTTCATTAACACTAGACGAAACTCCTTATATTAATAGTGATGAACTTCCTGTACTGCTCGTTACATAAATGTTGACGGAAATGTGGGAGAGAGACTTATTTGATTTACACATGTAAGTCCAAAAAGGGAACAGGATTCTCTCTTGAATCATACTCTCAGCATTATCAAACATTTCTGTCAGACAGTAATAAAAGATGAAAATCCCAAGGCCAATAGTTCTGATTAGGTTCGGTCATATTTTAACGAATTCTACAACATTCGTTGGATTACATACCCAAGTCTGATAGGTTACGCCACTGGCTGGGGTGGTTTCTCATCTACCACGATTATCTTTTCATCATTTTCCCTTCATTCCGTTTCCTTCTGACTTATAATATGTGCTTCTAGGTTTCGCGGAGTAGGGCGGTACCAGACAGATGGGGCAGATACTTGCTCAAAGGAAAGAGAACTTCCCGTGAACACCACAAGACTTTGTTCACCACAGCTCCAGCAGTAGGCGGGGTCTTCGAACCTCAAGTTATTAGTGTCCAGAGTTGCAAAATCTACCGTAGAATACGCTAAACTATCATAAGTAAGTGTAGACTACGGTAGATTTCCTAGCAGAATTGCTCAGTTAAGAACCTACCCGCATTACCTGTACGTTAGGTACCGGCCGTTATCTCATATCGATTGCGCTGTTTTGATCATGTTTTACTAGATTCCTCTGGAAACTGGAAGCGTAAAACCTTGAAACATCTCCAAACTTAGAGTGGGCATACAAAGGGATGCTTAACATGCGGAACACTTGTGTCTTCAAACATGTTTAGAAGTTCCCCTGAGTATACTATACTTCAGATCGAAAATACTGGGTGTACACGAGTAATGTTATTTTGAAGAGAAAATACAATTTTTATTTTGATTACAGTAAGCAAACTCATGATCGTAGTTTTTTTTTGTGTTATCATAATTGTTGAATTACTCAGTAAATTTCTTATTTCGTTATATATCATATTATGTTTCTTTCCCCACAAATGCTAAAAATACTACCGCTAATCCTGTCATTTACTACGCCATTTATGCACTGTAGCAAAACTGCCGAGCCGTAGCTTTGGTAGAGCGCAACTCTATTAGGGTCTGTGGCCTGCGGCCTGTAACCTCCTGTGGTTCCTTAACTTCATGCTTTTCCCTTGCGGGGTGGTAGTCGCAATGGGTCTATGTAGACCTAAGTATGCGGGGAGTCCCTCTGTATTGTAACAGCCTAGCCCTAAGTACAAGGAATTCATAACCAATTATGCAGCCTTGACCAGTTTTCGGCGCGTTATTCAGGCAAATGCTTCGGGCAGAAAACAAGACTTAAGTTGCTGTAGCATAGCCACCCCAATTGTTTTTATTTGTACAGATACACAAAGAACCGATGACAATTATATGTATTGGTAACTTTAAATGACAATTATTTCACAATACCAGCAGAAAACAAAATTAGTACAATGGGCGTCAGCAGAATTTGTTTCGGGGGATGCTGCATGTTGGAAACCCTGATATTGTCACTTGAAACTCAATTTTCAGAAAACAATGCCACGATTAATGACATTCGTAACCTTTATAATGTGTTCGGGCCTATTTTGACCTGCAAGAAAGTTTGATGATATATAATTTTTATAATATTAGGTTACATAAATTCCTTTCGTTGACTTCATTTGTCTCTCATTAGGTATATTATGACGGGAAAAGAGCTCTTTTGGGGCTTTAGTTTTGCATTCACAGAAATAGTACTTTTCAAGCTATTCGGTCTCTTTAGGCCCTGCCTATTTTAACCTTCATTATTACAGCAGATACTGACAATATTCAGTTTGTCAACAATAGAATGTGTATGTGTGCAGTAAGGCGGGTATAAAGAAGTGAGGTCATTGTTGTTTTGAACAGTGTAATGTCGTATTCCTGGTAAAAGGAGGGAAGGGGGAAGTTATTGTTTTTGCTGTAACCAAGTCAGTTTATAAAGTCATTCACTTCTACTCAGGTCACCTGCTTTCTATCGTTAGAATTCATATATTTTGTAAGTGTGTTTCTCAAGATAATGGCCTCTTTGCAAGATGATGAACCAGCAGATATACTGCTGAACGTATCTGATAGTGATGAAGCAGTTTCGGAGGATGAAGATCAGTTTCAGAATGCAGCTCTTTATATTCTCTAGAAGACTCTGATGTTACATCAGAACAGTAAATGGTAAACTGATTTCAAAGGATAAATCAATTGAATGGAAGACAGAACCCCTACCTCAATTGGGGAGGCATACAGCATGTAATGTGGTTTACCTGAGTCCAGGACCAACAAGGTATGTCACTTCTCGCATTACAAATGAATATTCAGCTTTCAAACTGTTCCTTCCTCCATCAATTGAAAACATTATACTCACCCACTCTAATGCTGAAGGAACGCGTTTATGTGGAAATAAGTGGAAAAAATTAGATGCACTTGACCTAGATACTTATATAGGTCTGTTGCTATTAATAGGAGTGTATAAGCCACATAATGAGTCTACAGAAAGTTTATGGGATGAACACAAAGGTCGCTCTATTTTCAAGGCTACAATGTCATTAGAAAGCTCCAAGAAGGTATCAAGGGTTATTCCATTTGATGACCGTGAAACGAGACTACGAGGACATGAACAAGATAATTTTGCACCTATAAGGGATATGCGAGAGAAATGGGTAGAGTAAGTTATACAATTCCAATATGTTTGTTACAGTAGATGAGCAACTTGTCGCATTCAGGGGACATTGCCCTTTTCGCCAGTATATGCCCAGTAAAGCAGCAAAGTATGACATCAATTTTTGGGTACTTTGTGACAATGAAACAAATTATGTATGGAATATTCAACCATACACAGGGAAACGACCAGGTAGCGCCCCTGAAAGGAACCAAGGCCTGAGAGTACTGATGGACTTGTCAAATTATATATGGAATATTCAACCATACAGAGGGAAACGACCAGGTAGCGCCCCTGAAAGGAACCAAGGCCTGAGAGTACTGATGGACTTGTCAAATTATATATGGAATATTCAACCATACAGAGGGAAACGACCAGGTAGCGCCCCTGAAAGGAACCAAGGCCTGAGAGTACTGATGGACTTGTCAAATTATATATGGAATATTCAACCATACAGAGGGAAACGACCAGGTAGCGGCCCTGAAAGGAACCAAGGCCTGAGAGTACTGATGGACTTGTCTTACGGCTAGAAAGGGCATAACATTACCTGCGACAACTTTTTCACCTACTACGAGCTAGGGCAAATACTGATGAAAAGAAATATAACAAAGACTGGAAATGTGCGAAAAAACTTGCCTTTCATTCCAACAAAACTATTGGAGACCAAGGGTATTCCTAATTACACATAAACATTTGCTTTCACAAAGGACACGAGGATTATGTCATACATCACAAACAAAAACGAATGTGTTATTCTGCAAAGCACGCTACACAAATATGCAGAAGTCAGTGAGGGTACCAAAAGAAAACCTAAAATTATCTTAGATTACAATGCTACGAAAGGAGCTGTGGACACTCTAGACAAGATGGTGGTGGATTATACAGTAAAGAGGAAGACAAACAGATGACCTATTGTTGTGTTCTTAAAACATAAATTGATATATCTGCATATAACTCTTACGTGTTATGGAAGGCAAACATGCCCCAATGGAAAGCAAGCACCCTACAGCGAAAAAGACTCTTCTCAGAACGCTCTTGCTGAGCAGCTAATTGATAGGGAAATAAAGAGGCGAGGACATCTTCCAAGAGCAGGTGCTGCAATAGAAGCTCTATAGAAAAGAGAATCATTTGAATCTGCACCCTTCACATCAGAGGAAAGTGATAGGAGTAAGAAGAGAGGCAGGTGTCATCTATATGCAAAAAAACTGGTAGCAAACGTACTGCAAAGTGTGCTAAATGTAAGAAATTCACCTGTAAGAACATTTGACATACACATGCAAAAATTGTTAGCAAAAGTTTGAATGATTAATGCAGTAAACTATCTAAATTATAACCTTATTCATGATTTGAATACACGCATGTGTAAAAATACACCTACCAGAAATAGAAAGAAAAAAAATGGGTCTTTTTTACCCAAACATCTTGTGCAAAATAAACACCTAGTAGGGTTAAAATTCATTCCGCAACTATAAAGTACTTGGACTCCTTCGAGTTTGGTGAAATTGTGAACAAAATCCAAGAAATTGTTCTTTGCATCAAAATTAGAACAATATTCCAATAACAAGTAATTGACTGCACATTAAGTTCATTAGCTTCCAAGGAGCCTCCCTTGGAAAGTAGTGAATTTAATTGGCAGTCAATTACATCGCACCCCCTTCGCTATGCCCATGAATAATACGTATATTGTCAATAGACTTCTGGTAATTTATCTCGTTATATATCTAGAGACTGAAGTTAAATTTGGTCACTCTGATAAGCGGCATCAGTCATATTGTTTTTATTTTGTAACTACTCCCTCTGTGTTAGATAAAAGTATACACCATGTTAGTGGCTATATTGCAAGAAAGAAAAGAGCAATGGAACTAAAATTCTAGTTATTTGTCCAAGAGGATAAGTTTCGGCAAATGTAGTCGCACATAACGTGCCACTGACTAGGGGTCAGAAGTTAAAAGAACTGCACGACAATCGCTAAAAAAACTGAAGGTTTAAAGAACAGAAAAGCGTAAAAAAAAGCTAAGGACAAACTATTTTATCTGTCCACTCGGCTACGTCTCCTGCAGGTGGCACATGCTTTCTGTCACGTACTTCCTTTCCCTGTTCATGCGATTCTCAACTATAGAGCTGCCAACATTTGACTAACAGAAATCGCCAACATTATACGTATTACGACTGACTTAGGTTGAGGCCCTAAGCTGTAAACTAAACCGAGGTCCAGTGGCCGAGCGGTTAGATCGGTCGCTTCTGTGGCCCGCATTCGGGAGTTAGTGGGTTTGATTTCCGTGGCCGAGCTTTCTGAACTATGGATTTCTTAGGGTCGCTAGGTGAATGCTGGAACGAATAATTACATCCCCCGCATTTCCTGTCCCCCCATTTCACTTCACTGTCCATTTTATTTCACCTTTCATTCTGGTTGGTTATTCAGGGTTCCAGTATCGGCTTGCATGGCAGGGAAATGGCCCTATAGATCTTCGTCGTCCGGATCGAGGATTTTTTTTTTTTGTCTTTTGTTAATTAACGTCTTCCAACGTAATGTCATATCGGACGGTCCGGATCAGGGAAGGTCTCCCATTCCCGTGCTCCCACGGGATGTGAGATCCCACAGGAGCTGGTTGTACGAGACGTCTTTTTGTTAAACATTGTTGAAAAACAAAACGATTATATTAAGTAACTACATTGTATGTAGCCTTTCCAAACGACTACCACGTGACTAACAAAAAAACTATTGTTCAGAATACAATGCCGTAAATAACAATTGTAGAAAACCGAAGTAGCTTAATAAAGATCAGAAAATCAAAATCTAACCGACAAGATGATCATACCAAGCGAGGGCACAGTACTTCCTTCCTCATATCTTCGTTAGTTAAAATGCAAAATAAGGTGAATGCTCCAAACTTGTAAAATCCAGCCTGGTGTAATTTTAGGTACCAGGTTAACACTAGGACCGCGAACTGATCATTGAGTTCGGTGTACGAACCGTCACCAAAGAGTTTAATTCTGTAATCGTTAAAGACCCTGCCCTCTGCTGACGTCTCTCTTCATTCCGGTCACCCATAGTATCCTCCGACGTCGACCCTCCCTCTTAGAGGACAAAATATAAATTATATACACATTAAGTCGAACCTCTATAATATATACTGGACTCTTTGGACTTCTTTATTTATTTTCAATACATCAGGGCATAGGCACAAAAGATTTCATTGGTCGAGGTACTATGTCTCCCAAAATACCTTGTAACACTTGATACCCAAAGTCGTGTTTTTTCCCGTTATTGATGATTAACGCGAAAATATTTTAGGGCTCCACCTAAAACTAAATTAATATTTCATGATATTGGTAGGTGATTTAATAACGTACTTCTTTCCCGAATTTTCTAGAACTTTACGTTTGCTCGCGAAAACCTTTTTCGCGATAAAGACGAGAAAAGCCATTTTAAAATGAATAAGAAGGTACATGTTCTATGATAAAGTGTAGCAACTGTAGACTATCGAAACTAGAAGTCTCTCTTGAGAAAGACGTACATAATGTGAAGGGAATCAAAACACTCGATTTTATTTTTGAACCGTCATACTGTAATACACATTCAGACTTGGTGAGGCATATGTTTAATGATTTACCTGATTTCAGAATGGATATTGTGATCTATCATACTATACTAAGTTCCGCAATTTTGTCAAGAGTTACACGTGAGAGAAATAATGATATTGAGGTTGATGTAGGTTTTACGTGCTTAATTGGCATTTAGAAATAAAGATAATCAGTTTGATGCGTCATTGTGAGATAGCAGTTCAGTCCTTATGGCCTCCAATATCAAAGGCGAACAGTGAAACATTATTTTCCAATTATAGATAATTAGCAGTTAACGGCAAGAGATTACGACGGAGAATAAATAAAATATGTATATGACATTTTGGCATCAAAGCTTATGAAAGTGAATCATGGCTGTGTCGTAATACTTAAAACAAATGTTTTGCAGACCTTTTTTTGGAAAGAAAAGTGAGTTTGGAATTCCACCAGTTGTGAAAATTTAAATAACATTTATAAGGCAGCCGAAAACACAACTATTGTTGTAGTTACATAATATAGGAAAAACAAGTAGAAATGTTCGGGATAAATTCAGGAATGGAATTTTCATTAAATAATCAGTATAAGCTCCCAGTTGAGCAGCATAACAATGAATTGAAAAAGAACAGTCTTACTTACTCATTTTATACGGGCTGTATGTTTCCTACGACAACAGGCACTTGCTTTTCACGGCCATAATGACCCGCAAACAGAGGCATTTCAAAGAATTAGCAATATATGACGCCTCTTTGGAAGAACACTTGCAGAATTCGACTGTTTCTCGTGCAACTTCAACGGATATTCAGAATGGCTAAATTTCAAGTGAGAGTGCCCTCGTGACATGGAATTTACCCTTAGTGGTCGCGTGGGGTATTCAGAACACCCCAGTTATTCTTATCTATGTATTATTACATAATGGATGGGGTATACCTTAATTATATTTGGTACCTTCCTAGGAAATAATGTGCGATCCTTGAGTAAAAACAGAATGAATGATGGAAGTCCAAGTTCCAAGAAAATACGCAACATGCCTTAGGGTGTTTCCACCACCTCGCGCGACTCTTTACGTTATTGTGCGCTGACAGAGCTTACTATTGTATTCCTTCTATGTTGTCACTGTGTGTATTTAATTTAGCAATGGACCCCTACGATGTGGCCGAAGAAAGAATGCGGAAGCTTCCGCAAGAGGTATTAAATGAGTAAAGACATACAAGTTCAATCGCACTGTTCCCAATGTTTGAAAGCTATATGTCTAAAGCGCATGAAAAATGTATGTGAAAAATGTTATGATAACGCCATTGACGTGAATACATTCATGAAGCTTAGTACCAGTTGAGAGAACAAAGAATATCAGAAACAAATAATTTTACTAAAGGTTGTAAGCAAATATAAAATATTGTATGTATTTCAAACACAAGTGATTTTATACTTTATTAACATAAAAAATAGCCATACAAGATGAAGTAGCATTCTAAAGAGTCATTTTTTCAGTTAACACATTTATATGAATGATGTGCTGCACAAATGTGAAATTAGAGGCGCTTTTGTTTGGGGTGTCAGGAACACCCCGGGGGACTAGTGACGTTATGAAAACACGCGCGACTACACAAGGCTCAAGCTTGAAATTTCTGATGTCTTCTTTATTTCATTAATGTTAGATGAAACTCCTGACAATAGAGAAGAACAACACTGTACCGTTCACTACATGAATGTTGACGGATATGTAGAACAGAGGTTTATTTGATTTACAGGTGTAAATGCTGACAGAAAACAATTTCTCCCTTGAATCACAATCTCGGTATTATCAAACATTTCTTTCAGACATTGACAAAGGATGAAAACTCCAAGGGGTAACGCTGTTTAAGTTGGGTCATATTTTAACGAATTTTACAAGATTGGTTGGGTAACATACCCAAGTCTGATAATCGGGTTACACCCCTGACTGCGGTGGTTTCTCATCTACCACGGTTTCCTATCCATCATTTCCTCTTCATTCCGTTTCCTTCTGATATTTCAGATGTGCTTCTAGATTTCGTGGCGTAGGGCGGTGCCGGACAGATGGAGCAGACACCTGCTCAAAGGAAAGAGAACATCCCGTGGACACCACAGGGCTGCTTGTTCACCGCACTGGGCCGGGTGTTCTAGCCTCAAGTAATTAGAGTCTGGAGTTGCAAAAACTAACGTAGACTACCGTAAACTATCATAAGTAAGTGTACACTACGGTAGTTTTCCCAGTAGATTAATGAGGAGCGTTTTTTCAAAACTCTATAGATGCAAAATTTTACGAAATTGAGTTATATATAGAATCGGCATAATTTTCACCTTCTGCATCGTTCTGTGAAATCATATTTAGCAAAATTCGATTCTTGTCCTGTGTAGAAGCCAGGGAATATCAGCAGTTTTTTCAAAACTCCATAGATGCACTTGCTCGGTTAAAGCAAAGGTCGATAGATGCAATTTTATGATTTTATAATCCAAAGTGTAGCAACCTCAATTCTATGAAACGCATGTTGGCATTGACTGCAATCTCACTGTTGCGATTCTTGGAATTCTCAATCATTTCTGCAAGCTTTGTACACTGCTGCATCGTTGGCAATAACTGCGAACTCAGGTCGTGCACTTGGGTTTCACATTCATTTGTGCAAAGTTTTGTTCCATTTATATCCTGCCTTTAACTGCAGAGGTTATATAATTAATATTACATATCGGCGGCCTTGCCTATTGGCAATGGTGTTACTCGTTTATCAGTGGGTTTTTCGGTCTTTGGGGGTTTTTATACATTGAATTCACACACACATTCACTCTTTCATGCATACTTCCAGACTCAGGGCAGGATGAAGAATAATCTTGGCTGGAGAAAAATTCCTACCCCCTGCGGGGAATCGAACCCGGTACCCCTTGCACAGCAGGCAGGTGCTTCTACAAGCTTTGTTATACTTACGTGGCATTTTTATTCTTAGTTGAGACACTGCACTGTACTATACACAATGGACAGGAGCTCAGATTGTGAAACTGTACCAGTCGTAGAATGCGCTGGAGGTAGGAATTGCAAAAACAAGGAAAGGAAATCAAAATAAAAGTCAAGGAAAGCTCATAGTCCAGCAATTAAATGTTCACGTGGTCTCGAGTGCACTCCACGAAACCCTAAAACTACACAGGTGTGTCAAACGTTAGATTATCTCACCTGGCTAGAAAATTTCACTTATCTGGGAATGCGCCAAAGGAAAGCAGAAGAGGTGACAGAACAGGAATATTACAGAAGGGCATTACTGCTGCTATAAAGCAAGACATTAAGAAGTACAGATGTAGAGAAAGCCACTATGAAAGAGCAAAATCAATTAGGGGATATTTACCTCCAGTACTTAATATCAGAAAAATGTGGACCAACTTCTGCAACGAAAGAAGATTAAGAAATCTACCAGTCTGCTCATTGTCAAAATATAAATACATATTTTACAACTTCTTCAATCTTTCATTCCGTACACCACACACTGACACATGCTCAATGGGACTGATGAAGACAAAGGCAGATGTGGAAAAGAGAAACGAACTAAGAACCATGTACAGACTGCCAAAGCACTAATAAAGGTGAAAGCTAACTTATTCAAATTGTTTGAAATTTCTTTGTGTGTATTCAATATGTTTGTTATATAAATAAAGCAAAATATATGTTATTGTGAATGTAGCAGTACTCAGTTTCCAAGTTTATACCTAATAAAATAATCCTTATAAACATTAATATGTTGGTTGTATAGTACATTATGTATTATAAAGAGTTGAAAATAAATACAAAAATAATAAATACATAAATAAAAAGCAATAAAAACAATAAATGACAAAAATAACGAAATTCCATGTCTTAATTTCTCGCTCACGCAGAAAAGTTAATCAGCATCTATCGGCTTTTGAAAAAAACTCCGCATTTTCAAAGCCCAAATTTGCACCTGTTAAACTATGCTATTTGTTTCTTTTCACATTCAATGAGACAGTTTCAGGAAGGAGAATTGAATGATGAATACAGTTGGTATGGTAACAAATTAGTATTGCTAATAAATAGAAAAAAAATATTTTACTCAGAAACGCATTTTGTGCATCTATCGAGTTTTGAAAAAACGCTCCTCTTGGTCAAAACCTGTACGTTAGGTGTGTTGCATACCTACCTGGCGTTATCTCATATCGATTGCAGAGTTTGGGATTTTTGATTCCTCTGGAAACCGGAAGCGTTGACTTTAAACCGCGAAACTGAGAGAGGGCATATAAATAGTTGCTTAACTTATGGAACATTAGTGTCTTCAAAAACACTGGGAAGTTCCTCTAAGTATACCACACTTCAGAACGAAGATACTGATAGTGATCACGAGTAATGTTATTTTGAAGAGAAAAGCACAAGTATTATTTTGATTACTGTAACCAAACTCATGATCTCAGGCCTTGGTTATAATTATTTTTTAATTTCTCATTAAATTTCTTAATTTCATTGTATTTTGTACTATGTTTCTTTCCCTTACAATGCTACCAAAACTACCAGTAATCCTATAATTTAGTAGGTTATTTATGTGCTGTACCAAAACTATTGAACCGTAGTTTTCGTAGAGCGCAACTCTATTAGAGTATGTGGCCTGCGGCCTGTAACCTGCTGTGGTTCCTTCACTTCACTCCTTCCTCCTGGGTGGTGTAAGCCGCAATGGATCTATGTAGATCTGTGGGAAGCGTACCCCTAAGCCTAAGTATATGAAGCCCATAGCAAACTGTGCAGCCTTCGCCAGTTTTCAGCGCGTTATTCCGGCTGATGCTACAGGAAGTGCCTGCCAGACTTGCAGAGGTCCTAGCAGACGACAAAACAGCGGTTGATAGAGTTTTTAATTTTTTAGCGGAGTGCAATATCAATTTGAGGATTTAAATTTTTTTAAATTTATTATCTGTTTCTACTTTTGGACATATTTATCACCTTGTTTCATATCTGGCTATTGCCACTGCTTTTTACTTTTGTCTTTTTTTCCTGTTGCTAGTATTTTTATTTTTTGAGTGAAATTTATATCTGGCTATTGCCATGAATCTTTTAAGGGCGCTGATGACCTAGAAGTTGAGCGCCCTTAAACCAAACCAAACCAAACCAAAGCTACAGGAATATTACAGAACTTAAGTTATTTCTCAAGGGTGGTAAGGCGAATTGTTTTTATTCATACAAATATACAAAGAACCGATGACAATTAGGTATTCATAAATTTAATGCAATAATAACTTTGAATATATGACAACACTCCATATTGTGCTTACTTTTTAAACAGGTCTGGTTACATATCTAGAGATAGAAGTTCAAATTTGGTCACTGATAAGCGGCGTCGGTCATGTTTTTTTTTTTTTTTCTCTTTCTTTCTTTCTTTGGTAACTTCTCCCTCTGTGTTAGAGAAAAGTATACACTATATAGTGGCTATAGTGAAAGAAGGAAAACAATGTTGGAACAAAAATTCCAGTTATTTGTTCAAAAGCTAACAGCTTTCTGCAGATTTGGTTGTACATAATGTGCCATTCTTTTAGCGGTCAAAACATAAAAGAAACGTACGAAAATAGCTAAAATAGACTGAAAGCTTAGAGACCAGAAAAGCATTAAGAAAAAAAAAAAAAAAAAAAAAAAAAAAAAAAAAAAAAACAGCGACAAACTATTATATCTATCCGCCACGTTACGTTTCCTGCAGATGGCACATGCTTTCTGTCACGTACTCCCTTTGCCTGTTTATGCGATTCACAACTGCAGAGCTGCCAAGATTTGACTAACAAAAACCGTATTACGATTGATTTAAGGTTGAGGGCCCTAAGCTGTAAAGTAAACCGAGGCGCCATAACTGAGTGGTTAGATCGGTTGACACCAAGGGATTGCGCCTGTGGCCCGCATTCCGGAGGTCGTGGGTTTGGTTCCCATGGTCGAACATTCTGACCTATGTTACTTTCGGGCTTTCCCCGGGTCTCTAGGTGAATGCTTAGATGAATAATTGCATCGCCCAAACTTCCCGTCTACCCATTTCACTTCACTGGTCATTTAGTTTCACCTTCCATTCTGGTTGGCTATTTCAGGGTTACGAGTGTCGGCGGGAGTTTCGGCATAAATGACAAGGTATTGGCTCTCTGTAAATCCTCTTCCTCCTGAAAAGCGATCCGGAATTAACTCCAGGGACGTTAAGTGGGATTTGCTGTGGAAGAAGCGGAGTCTGGACGGATTGTCTCTGGGTTCTCCGATTTCCCCCACCAACATTCATTTCACTTATTGCACCACAATCATCATTTACGGATTCCCCAACCGCTCATTCTCCTTCATTTCATTTCGTCTCATCTTTCAGACTTAGGGAGAGGGAGTCTGGTTGGGGTTTTAAGTAGTGTGTTGTGAGTCGGTGGCTTTTTGAGGTTTGTACCTTTGATATGGAACCAGGGCAGTCTGGACCTGTCCGAATGTGGGGGGAGCAGTCATTGGTACGTCGATCTGGAACTGATAGGTTCCCCCCAATATGCACACATTTAACCATGTGGCCCGGGTAACGCGTATGCTTTTCTCCCGATGATATACGGCACAATAAGCCTATGACCGTAGTTTGTTAATCCTCCTCTGTCACTGGAAAAATAGATAAAGAAACATGGAAGGAAGGGAAGGAAGAAAAGAGAAAGAAAGAAAGTGTGTGTTGGCAACATATTCTAAGAAAATCAGTTACTTACCAAATATGATAATTAACTTAGGTGTCTTCCAAGGATGCAATACACTTTTCAAGGAAGTCCTCCGCCCAAGACTTCCCTTGATATGGAAAAATATTCGTAAGATGTCACCAACGACTTTTAATAAAAAGTTATATTATGTTTAAGATATTTAGATTATAAATAGTACACTATAGCTGTACTATACTACATTCGTAGAACAGCCAGTAATGTGCTGTTTCTTCTGAATAACCATTGTGTAATTGGTAAACCCTAAGAGCAGACGTTATGTTACTACACAAAAATGTAAATCTCTCTGTATGAATGTGTGTATGTGTATATGTGTCTGTATGTGTGTATGTGTATATGTGTTTGTATGTGTGTGTGTCTGTATGTGTATATGTGTCTGTATGTGTGTATGTGTGTGTGTCTGTGAACTAGCTCAGAGCGAAAAGTCGCTCAAATACCACATTTGGTATTTACGTTCTGCCCCCTCCAAGGATGCAACACGAAGATCTTCATAGTCCCTTCTCCCCAAACTATTCTTTAGATGGAAAAATGTTAGAAAATGTTCATCTTTCTAAAAGTGACTAATCATTTTCATTAAATACCATAAGTGAAAGATATTTTCATGTCGGATGCACATCTTGAATTTTCGGAGAATAGCCTGTAAGAAGTACACAAAATGTCACAAAAAGAAAGAAACAAAGAAAGGATCGAATGAAATAAATATATAGTAAGGAAAGAGAGGAAGGAAGGGAGGATAAAGGAAAGGAAATGGAAGGAAATGGAAGGAAGCAAAGCGAAAGGAAGGAGGAAAGAAAGAAGCAAAGAAAGAAAAATCATGGGTGGAAGGGAGAAAAGAACGAACGAAAGAAAGAAACAAAGAAACAGTGAAAGAAAGAGAGAAAGATAGATAGGCAGGCAGGCAGTTAGGTAGGTAGGTAGATAGAAAGAAGGAAAGAAAAAGAGAAAGAAAGAGGGAGAAAGAAAGAAACAAGGAAGGAAGGGAGGAGGGAGGGTGGAAGGAAGAAGGGAGGGGAGGGAGGGAAGGAAGGAACGAAGGAAGGAAGGAAGAGGCAAACAAACAAGATTCGTGAGATTAAGAGGTTTTGCGGTGACTAATCCTTGAGGTTGACCAATAGTTGCTTAAATTGGCACTTACCATTTTCGGCCCTAGCTACTCATCTCCAACAAAGCTACTACCGGATAATAGCACCCAGTGTTTAATAAATATGGCACACCACATATAACGGATTTTTTATTTCTTACATTTTTGTACTTCTCAAGAATTATTTGCCATGTTCCCTTGATTTATTTGCTTGTCGCTTTACCTAGTGGATCTAAAGAGGTATAGCTGAAGACTATCTTTCACAAAAGTGAAAGTGGAATCCCAATAACTAGACCTAATGTGGACTGAGGGGCTGTCGAGTTACCGAAATACCGAGTTTTACGGAATAGAGGCTCTGTTATTCAAAACTCATAACATAATACTGCAAAATATATAAATATAATGATATATAATATATAGCACAATATAGGAAACAAAGGTATAACATATTCTAAAATTAAAAACGTATCGATATGTTCCCCTTTGTCCGGTCTCCTTAACACATCCAATTTAATTTAAATTGTCATGTTAACTAGTCTCTTCTTCTGGTTCGATATTTTTACTGGATAAACACCACTCAATAATCCTGGAAATGGCACTGTAATCAGCATAGTCTTACCACGTATCTTTTACATGTGGCGAACGATCTTGTTTGAATGTTCACAAGCGACATAATGCAAATTGATGATGTGGGTAGTTTCTCTGTTTCCTTCCTTGAAATAAGCAAGGCACTTCTGATAATGCGAGCGGGCCTGTACTTAAATATGCTCCTTCCGCGGAAGTAGAAAACATAACCTGACACTCCTATGGTCTTATAAATACAAAAATAAAGTAGATCATAAACCACTGCACAATTGTCACGTCCAAAAAGACTTTTGTATTGGGTAAAGCTATAAAACTTCAAACCTTCCAAACAAGTGTCTGTGCTGTATATACACGGCAAGCTTTTGGTTTCGTGACAAAGGTCTGCCAGCTGCTTATGATCTGACTAGATATCGAAGGTCAACACGTGGTCAGCCCTTTCGCTACTGTGAGGGAGATTTCGGTAGGTTGTACACGTGTACTAATTAAAATTTACTTATACTGTTCATACCGTAAAGTAGATAACAGAAATTATGATCAAGTTTAACGACAAAAAATTAAAATAAAACCTTAAAATAAAAAAGGTTTTCGAGTTGCATGAAATGTCGAGCTATCGGGATTCTACTGTACCTAAGTTCAGTAACCTTCGCGAAGGGTCACCTAATCCTCAAGCGTTCCTAAATAAATGTTATGAAAATAAAGCGTGTCATATACAGGATGTCCCAAAAAAAACACCGACAACGCTTAGAATGTTGTGCGGGACGGCAAACTGATCAGTTTTCAAACAGGAACCCCTGTCCGCAAATTCACGGTTTGGACGCTGTAGCGCATCGAAAAGTGACATTAGCGTACGTTCACATTTCGTCAACAAACCCAACATCAAGCTGTCTACATTACAAACGGGCCGCGAACTGTGTACCTTCTACGTCATTGCAGAGCCTATATCGGCGGTGGTGAGCCCTATGCACATGACCCAATACGTGCGGATGTCTTTGATGATTTTCAATCGCTCCGTGTACTCGAGCAATAAGGTCCTCCGCTGACGTTACAGGAGTGCCATAAACCATACTCTTGATACAACTCCACAGAAAATAGTCGAGAGGTGTAAGACCTGGCGACCATGCTGGCCATGGAACTGGTCCACCTCTACCAATCCATTGATTTGAATATGCGGTGATGGGGGGATTCTGCACATTTACATCAAAGTGTTAGCTCATTTTGGCCGTTTCCGCAGGTGTGTACTGGTACGTGTCTCACTGCTGTTAAAAACGGTACTGTACTGGAAATTACACAAATAGGATGCGCACCTAGGACTCTACGCAGGAATTTTATTATGCTTGGGTCCTTCATCTCAGTACACAGATGGCTAAACCTTCCGTATTAAGATACCAAAATGAATGTTAATAAATTGCCACAACCTTTCGTTCACAAACTTCGACGCTCTCCAGCGTCCAAGCCGTGCATTTCAGGACAGGGGTAACTATTTGAAAACAGATCAGTTTGCCGTCCCGCACAACATACTAAGCGTTGTCCTTGGTTTTTGGGACACCAGTATATTTCCCTTGCTGTTCAGACGGCACGGACGGCATTGCAGGCATTGGCTCACCTCGCAGCTTTGAAAAAACAGTATTTCAGCAATCATTATAAATTAACGGACAAATATTGCAAATTCAACATTACTACACCTGTAGAAAACATATTTTTATTGGGTTTTGGTTAAACAGTGGACCAGAAGTAACAACGATGCCAATGCTGTGCGCTTTGCATACAAAAAGTAAGCTTAATCATCCACACATACCAGGCGAGTCAACTGCCCCTTATTCTCGAGTTTTATGCAATCCGCATGTTATACACCAACATGAAAACATTGACCCCATTACTAGGTTCTACCCGCGTATTTAACATGGATGTTAAACACTCGATGAAGTTAGTGCTAATATATATGTTATCACATCGCCTTTTAATATATTCGTAATTAGACAGCTGACGTGTGCACTTCTGTAAATGTTCACTGGAACCAGCGATATTACATCCTAAACGGAATGTTTATCTCACACGTTACTAGGTAGCTCAGTTGGAACGGGCGTAAGACTCCGAAGTAATCTGTCTGCTGTGAAGGTGGTTCGAATCACCTGCATATACTAATTTTTTTTACCGTGCAATCCTCACAATTTACAAATTATTATTCTGAAAAATGTTATTATATTCAGTTTCGTTGTTTCATTTATGTTTTATAGCATTGTTTGATGCTTCTTTATTGGTGAACTACAATTATGTAGTTGTTTAAACACACCTATAGGTAGGTGCAATTGAAATAAGGATCATTTATACACATTTGAGCACAGAAAGTAAGGAAATTACATTGTCAGAGTTTAACATGGAAGTTAAACTCAATTTTGTAGACAATGAGTTGTTGTGCTATCAAAAATGTTTCATTGTGATATGTTTTGCGGCGCTGGAATGACCCTTTTTCTATTCCTGGAACACGACTCCTCTAACGAAGCAAGTGCTCGAACTGGTGACCTTGTTGGGTAATGCACGCCTAGGCACGCTGTTGGATGGAGCCCCTGACTTGGTGTAGCATGGCGGGTTGAACATTTCTACAAGCCACTGTAATACGCTGACGAAGGGTTTATAGATTGCCCACCTCCTCTGCATAAATATGTTCTTTTAAATGAGGCGTTGAGCGCAACTGTGGCCCAACCACTAAATGTACATAATGGAGATAATGGAGTGTAAAAAAATCTGCGATTTGAAAGTTTTATATTGACTTCAATAACTAAGCAAGAGTCATGATATTTGGAAATTTTAATTAATATAGCACCGACATTGTGATACATAGTTACGTACATGCAGGAAGGTAGGGCTACTGTTTCTATCCAGGAAGCCAGATTCATTTCCATGCAATAACACATTTCTCATGCCATCTCTCGGTTGTTGTAGAAATGTGGTATAGGCCACTACTGCTCTGCTAGATTTTGATGTGGGGAACATGTCTGTGCTAATAACTCAGTTTCTGAATTTTTGTGGGTTGGGCCACTGTTCCACTCAACGCCTCAAATAATCCCAGAGAAATAAGACAAGGGGTGTCAGATCCGGTGATCTGGCAGGCCAGGAGACTGGTCCTTGTCTTCCTATCCAATGACCAGGATGTGCAGCATTCAAATGATTGCAGACGATCCTCGACCGATATGGAGGAGCGCCATCGTGTTGAAACCACATCGTCATTCGCTCCTGCAGTGGTACATTCCCTAATAATAATTGGTGAGCTACGGAGGAATTCCAGGTAGCGTGCTCCTGTTAGACGCCCCTCGAAGAATAATGGTCCAACAAGGTGGTCTCCCAAGATTCCACACTAGACATTTACACCCCACTGCTCTTGGAATGCTGCCTCTCTTACCCAATGAGGATTATCAACACTCCTATAGCGTATATTGTGACGATTTTCAGTTCCATTGTTGTGGAATCTTGAGTCGTCAGAAAAGAATATCCTGGATGCGAATCTCACATAACTTACTACTCGCTCCAGCAACCATTCACAAAAGGAGCTTCGAAATCTCTCCCGTGAAGTGTTTGGTGTAGGTGCAAACGATAGGGATGGAACTGATTAGTGTTCTATATTTGCACTACAGAAGATTGGCTGATATTCACCTCCTGAACAACTGACCGTGTACTGGTATGCGGATTGTTCTGCGTGGCGTTCAAAACTGCTTCTGCATTAACACCCGATGTTGCTGGTGCGTATCTATGAGGAGACATTCTTGCAAGTGACGCTGTTACACCCAGACGCCTTTCAAAATTTCGGAAGGTGTTCGCTGTTGGTTGTCGTCTGTTCGGATGTCTCTCCCAATATAGATGCTGAGCCGCTGGTGTATTTGTTCTTACTTCTTCGTAGATCAAAAGCATATCTACGTACTCGTCTGTCGAATACATAATGAAAGACTGGCACAAAATATCGTGCGACAGCACACGTATGGAGAACGAAGGAGTCACCATTCACAACACACTACATCATGCCAGTCCAATAGGGCACAAGTCATTACACTTTCTATTACAAAATGAAGGCAACCAAAAACGATTTAAATTATAATGTCCTAAACGCTCAGGGTCTTTATAATTAGATTATTGTGAATTCGGTTTCCAAGTTTTGACGCACAAAAAACAAATATATATATATATATATATATATATATATATATATATATATATATATATATATATATATATATATATATATATATACAGTGCTGAGACTCGAACCTGTGTCATTGAGGGTTAGCGGAGAGTACACGTCACAATTCTCTTTAGCTATTTCGATACTTGACTGAAAGCGCGTACCGCGTGCAATAGTAGGACTTGTATGGCTGGCGCTATGCCATTGCCACCTCGGAAGTTTGCGTGCTTGATTTAGCCTTTTAAGACAGTTTTAATCATTCGCTGGGCGTTTTAATATTAATACTTAAATGGCAAAAGCTGTTTTGCATATTAATTGAGATGCACTAGGCGTAGTTCACGCAAAAACGTAACTAAACTGTTGTTTAATAATATGTCCGTTTTCACTGTACGGGTCCATGATGGATGAGGCGTGTCTCTAAATTTTTCCTAATTTTTAGCAGCCAACCCCTGTTCTAAGTACAAGAATCCACCATTTTCTTTTTAGCTGACGTTGTTAGTGTACTCATATGATAGGTCCATTTTTTTGAGGCGTTTACTGAATTACGTTGCTATGTATACTCTAATAAAAAGTTTGTAAAATCGGCCGGAAACCGGAATTCGCTCTCAGTAAACGAGTCGTATGTTTTTGAGGTGTACTTTAGCGAGGAGTACGTTCTGTCCCTTAAACCGCTGTTGCTCTCAATTTTGCGCATTCCTCTCTTTAAGAACGTCAAGCAATACATTTTAGTAAGCGCAAAACTGGACTAAGGCGCACATGCCGTTAGATGGGTGGCCTACCTTCTAAAAAAATAAGGCGCGGCTGACTCACCTGGTATATCTTGTAGTCACTACAGGGGAAGACAACTTCGGGCCGCGTGACGTATTTAAACGAAGAGCCACATTCGTGTGACGTTATGCGAGAGCGGTGTATTGCTATGCTGCCTAGATCAGCGGCGTTACTTGCACGAAACTGAATGAATATGAAAAATGTTATTTGGGCATGTTTAGGGAGAACCCTCTTCAGCCTAGTCTGAGGGATTTTATTTGTTGTGTAAGGGATCTCAACGGCGTTAGTGCGAATTTTGTTTTTATTTTGTGTTTTTGTTGACGTTGTGTAGTGTTGTGTGTAGTGGTTTTGTGTTTGTATTCAGTTCCCCGTGTTTCACACCAGTTTGAGACCAGGCTTCAAGATGTAGGAACATTGACAGCTACGTTTCAGATCTTTGCGACCGCGTATTCGTTGGATGTTAACAATGTTTCTAGCAGGTAGCAAATTTACTTGATAAATGTACAGTGCGAGGATTTGTTGAAGGACAAATATAAGCACAAGGAAGACTCAGTGGCGGCTATTCAAGTGAAGCAGGTGAAGAGGTTTTCACCTGAGTATAGCAGTACTCTATTTTTGTTAATGATGGCATTATTACTTTCATTCTAACAGTTTAGTCACAAATTTCAACTGCTAGGAGCCGTAGGGGGGTCAGTGACCAACCATTCTTTTGTTTGGAACTTACAGCCTTGCAGCCAGCAGGGTAAATTGGTGGGAACACACCCTCTGATCGGTTACAAGGACAAGTGCAGAAGTCAGAGTTACGGAAGAAACTGCTGCACTAAACAGCTTGGTTGCCATGGCAACATGACGTCACGAAACGATGAACTACGGGGAAATAACATGGGTATGCACATGTTTCAGGCAAACAAGAAATATTTTCACTTGAGTAGAGGCACAGAGCACGGTGGAGGGGATGGTTCCTTTTTTTCGCGCGCTTAGAAGATAGTATTCGTTTACCTCGAGGAAGAGCTGGTGGTAAACTTAAAACGTGGTGTTTTAGACAACTGTGAACGGTAGGTATAATTTACGAGTTTGCTGGACTCCAGTGCTTTTAATATTTAAATTACGGAGTATAAGTGTTTTGTTATGAATCCAATGAACGACATAGTTTGCAATTTGCTAGAAACCCTATTTTACAGGTGGAAAGATGAAGACCAGAAGGATGTTTTAAACCTTGGGCGGTCCACTGATATCATTGATATAGCCCTTAAAAGGACGAATAAGAAAATAGGGAACACTTATAACATTAAATTCAAAAGCTCTTGGCTCGATAACTATTTTTGGTTATGCAGTAGTTTGGCGTAGTTTGCAATCGCTATTCTGTTGGCCTTCTTTACCTTTTAGCAACAAAAGTAGCGTGAGGGACAAAGAGAGATTCACATATTTCATTAATACAACTATAACCCGTTCCCTTCACAAGCACAATAATTCGGCGGGACATTTAAAATGTAAATTTCAACCAAACGCTTTTGGAAAAAAAAATAGCTGACGCTCTTCAAGAAAACAGCAGACTCTTTCATGTGCGTTTCAATGGAAAAGTGACATTAAATAGGTTTTTCCTGCAGTTGATCATTAAAGTAACATTGTATTTAGGTAAACAAGAGCTTGCATTCTCAGGTCAGGATGAGAGTCCACTTTCGCTAAGTCGGAGAAATTTAAAAGAGCCTGTGCACTTATTAATATTTGAAAGTCCATTAGAAATCCAAAACCACTATAATAAAATTAAAAGTATATTCAGCGGTGATTCTAAATCTATACAAAATGAGGTGATTGGATATATTTCGAAATACTTATAGACCTGAAATTAATGTCTCAGATTTTTTACTTTCTATACTGGTAAGTAGGGGAAGTATTGTATTCCATCCAAAAATCCGATGGCTAGATTGCACCGGAAATATATGTTTTGAGGCCCCCTGAATCCAAAAAAGTGTTTTTGGAAAAAGGTTCGTGTGTGTGTCAGTCTGTATGTCTGTCAGTCTGTGGACAGCATAACTAAAAAACGAAAAGTCGGTGAAAACCCAAAGTTGGTATTGAAGTTTAATGTCTTTCAAGGATCCGACACGAAGATTTTGTAGAAAATAACCCCACCCTAAACTACCCTTTACATGGAAAATTTTGATTTTCTTGAAAATGGCTCTAACGATTTTGATTAAAATGTCATATGTTTGAGATATTTTTATGACAAATGAAATGTATATTTTGAATTTTCTGGCTATAGCCTAAGCAGTCCTGTTTAGTCTGGATGAGTCTGAAGTAACTCATAAACCGTAAGAGATAGACAAAACCTTACTGCACAAGAAATGTAGATCCTGCTAAAGCACACAATTTATGTCTCAATATTTTTTTTTTGTAGAGTGAACCATTTCGGAAATATTCCTTATTTTGTGTGTCAGTTTCGGAAAACTTAGAACTTTCGTGCAATGGAACATCGTTGTTCATTTTTATATGTTAAGCGTGCAAAGAGAACGGGATCTCAAAACTTTAAAAGATTTGACTATCGCTCAAAGCCTATTGTATTCCCATATTCCCCTTGCACATACAAGGAAATAAGCAATAAGATAATTTGTACAAATGTTTATCTCAACTAACAGGAAGAAGATGTAGGAATAAGAGTTTGAAGGAATGGTTAGTACAAGAGTAGAGAAATTCATGTGAGTGCAACACATCAGATTTTTTTTTCGTTGAAGTTGATGACACTACAGGTATTTGTCAACAGTCTCAGTGCTCTATCATTGTAAGATACGTGAATACAGAGAGCAAATTGGTTGAACGATTTTTCGGATTTCATGATGTGAGTGTTGACAGGTCCACAGAAGCATTGTTCCTTCTGCTGCATGGTGTTCTTAAAGAATTTAATTATGAACGTAAATTAGTTGCACATTGGTACGATGGAGCGAGTGTTATGCCAGGACATTTGAATGGACTTCAAAAAAGAATCAAGAACAATGCTCCTGAGGCAGTTTTTGTACATATTTTGGCTCACCTTTTAAATTTGACTTTAAAACAAAGCTGTATATATTTGCATCCGCCGTGTTTATTTCTCTCGCTTACTACGCGAACTATCATTTGTATTGGACCAAAATGAATCATAGCGTGACAGACACTGTTTCTTTTGTGTACAGCTCCATTGGATATAAAAAGTTTGGTAAAAAATGTTGGACCGTTGTACACCGAATTTGCATTGTATTTTCAGCATTCTTAAGTGAACTTCTTCACCTATTTTGTAAGGCACGAGCCGCCACTGGGAAGACTTGGCTGATTTTTATAAGAAAGTCCCTCAAACCAAATTTCTGAGGTTGGATGCCTTTGTTGCACGGATATTATGTATGTTTGGTTCTACGTATGTGTGCGAACAATTCTTTTCTGTTATGAACCTTTCTAAGTCAAAATCCCGAAGCATATTCTCAGATCACAATCTAACATGCAGTTTTCGGCTACAAATGTGCCGTACATTACGCCCTAACATTGAAAAACTAGTTAAAGAAAAGCAAATGTCAGAAAATGTCCACCTAATTGTTCTGTATAGCTCTCCTCTAGCTCAAGCAAAATAGTTATAATTTCTGTTCTATTTGCATTATAACATGACTGTTCACATAAACTAGAATTTATATGCCATATACCAGGTGAGTCAGCTGCGCCTTATTTTTTTGGAAGGTAGGCCACCCATCTAACGGCATGTGCGCCTTAGTCCAGTTTTGCGCTTACTAAAATGTATTGCTTGACGTTCTTAAAGAGAGGAATGCGCAAAATTGAGAGTAACAGTGGTTTAAGCGACAGAACGTACTCCTCGCTAAAGTACACTTCAAAAACATACGACTCGTTTACTGAGAGCGAATTCCGGTTCCCGGCCAATTTTACTAACTTTTTATTAGAGTATAATAGCAACGTAATTCAGTAAACGCCTCGAAAAAAATGGACCTATCATATGAGTACGCTAACAGCGTCAGCTAAAAAGAAAATGGTGGATTCTTGTACTTAGAGCAGGGGTTGGCTGCCAAAAATTAGGAAAAATTTAGAGACACGCCTCATCCATCCTGGACCCGTACAGGCAAAACGGACATATTATTAAACAACAGTTTATTTACATTTTTTCATGAACTACGCCTCATGCATCTCATTTAATATGCATAACAGCTTTTGCCATTTAAGTAATAATATTAAAACGCCCAGCGAATGATTAAAACTGTCTTAAAAGGCTAAATCAAGCCCGAAAACTCGCGAGGTGACAATGGTATAGCCCCAGGCATGCAAGTCCTACTATTGCACGTGGTACGTGCTTTGAGTTAAGTCTCGAAATAGCTGAATAGAATTGTGACGGGTCTTCTGCGCTAACCCCCAATGACCCAGGTTCAAATCTCAGTATTGTAAATATTTTTTTTATGTTCATCAAAACTTGGAAACCGAATTCACAATAATATAATTATAAAGTCCCTGAGCGTTTAGGACATTATAATTTAAATCGTTTTTGGTTGTCTGCATTTTGTAATTGAACAGGTGTAAAGACTTCTGCGCCATTGGATTGGCATGATGTATTGCGTTGTGAATACCGATCCCTGCGTTCTCCATACGTGTGCTGTCGCATGATATTTTGTGCCAGTCTTTCATTATGTATTCGACAGCCGAGACGTAGATATGCTTTTGATCTACGGAGAAGTAAGAACAAATACACTTGAGAAAATATCTCGGGAGAGATATCCGAATAGACAACAACCAACAGCAAACAGCTTCCGGAATGTTGAAAGGCGTCTGCGTGCAACAGCATCACGTGCAAGAATGCCTCCTCATAGATACGCACCAGCAACATCGGGTGCAGCAGTTTTGAATGCCACCCGGAACAATCCGCATACTAGTACACGGGTAGTTGCTCAGGAGGTGAACATCAGCCAGTCTTCTGTAGTGCGAATATTGAACACTAATAAGTTCCATTCTTATGGTTTGCACCTACACCAAGCACTTCACGGAAGAGATTTCGAAGCTCGACTGACCTTTCGTGAATGGCTGCTGGAGCGAGTAGCAAGTGATGTGGGATTCGCATCCAGGATACTGTTTTCTGACGTATCAAGATTCCACAACAATGGAACTGGAAATCGCCACAATATGTGCCATTGGAGTGTTGATAATCCTCATTGGGTGAGGGAGGCAGCATTCCAAGAGCAGTGGGGTGTAAATGCCTGTTGTGGAATCTTGGGAGACCACCTTGTTGAACCATTATTCTTCGAGGGGAATGTAACAGGAGCACGCTACCTGGAATTCCTCTGTAGCTCACCCTTTATTATTAGGGAATGTGCCATTGCAGGAGCGAATGACGAAGTGATTTCAACACGATGGCGCTCCTCCGTATCGGTCGAGGATCGTCTGCAATCATTTGAATGCTGCACATCCTGGTCATTGGATAGGAAGACAAGGACCAGTCCCCTGACTTGACACTTCTTGACTTCTTTCTCTGGGGCTATTTAAAAGAACGCATTTATGCAGAGTAGCTGGACAATCCAGAAACCCTTTGTCAGCGTATTACAGTGGCTTGTAGATCTGTTCAACCCTGTGTATAAATGATCACATACCTATAGGTATGTTTAAACAACTACCTAATTGTAGTTCACCATTAAAGAAACATCAGGCAATGCCATAAAACATAAATAAAGCAATAAAGGTGAATATAGTACCCGTTTTCAGAATAATTTGTAAATTGTGAGGATTGCACGGTAAAAAAATTAGTACATGCAGGTGATTCGAACCACCTTCACAGCGGACAGATTACTTCGGAGTGTTGCGCTCGTTCCAACTGAGCTACCTAGTGTGAGGTAAACATTCCGTTTAAGATGTAATATTCGCTGGTCCCAGTGAACATTTGCAGAAGTACAAACGTCAGCTGTCTAATTACGAATATATTAAAAGCCGTTGTTATAACATCTATATTAGCACTAATTTCATCGAATGTTTAACATCCATGTTGAATACGCGGGTAGAACCTAGTAATGGGGTCAATGTTTTCATGTTGGAGTATAAAATGCGGATTGCATAAATTTCGACAACAAGGGGCAGCTGACTCACCTGGTATATGCCATAAAGTCGAAATGTAATTATTTATAATCTGTGACTGTCCCGAACGCCGTTTCCTCTTCCCCGCTGTGACGTCACAGCAGCGATACCTGTCTTCCCCTGTTGTAGTCAATAGTAGTTGAATGCGTTAAGGCGTATTACCACGGACCCAGAGTGATCCCCTGAACCTGGATCGAATCCCGTGAGAGTGCATCTTTGTCCCCCCTTCCTTGTGTCTTAAATGGAAGAATAATCACAACAGCAATAGTTATAATAATCTTGGTCATAAGCATAATGATAATAAACACTAATTAAACTTACAAAATAATAAAATTAATGATAATAATAGAAATAAAGTAATATAAATAATATAAACACAGTAACAATAACAATAAATTCAACAGTAACATAAATGAACAAATGCCAATGAAACATTACATGCCCTCATGCTTGCACTTTCGAATCTCTAATTCATAATGTTATACAATAGCACCATATACAGAAGTGAGTTTATTGTCCGGAAAATAAAGATCCTGTAAGTAAAGTGAGACCTTTTCAATTGTTTATACTGTTATTCTCTATTACCACGGACTACACACGCTAGTTCAACTGCCTCTCTTCTCATGTCTTCGCTGAGGGGCAGAACATGCCACTGACCTCTCTATGGTTAGAATTGCCCCATGGCGTTCTGCAACTCTTTTGACGCACGAAGGGATATCTACTTACGGCGATGCCGGTTGAAGTGGGTCACCTGGTTTATGTGCAGCTGACACGTCAGCTGCAATCAACTACTTCCAGAATGTCAAAGGTAAAGTATTCTAAACAGCAGTATTTAAAGGAGATATTTCGAATTTGGTGAAAGTTATTTGAGATAATGGTGAGATACTGCCATGTGGAACTAAATTGGCAGCAGAGGAAAGAGTAACAGTGTAGCGCGATATCAAACAACAGATATCGTCCTGCGGACCAGATCAAGTGAGTACTGCCGCATTTAAGCATGTTTTAGTAAATTACAAGACTCATTCAAATAAAAGTTTAATGCTAGGACTTCAGTTGCTTAACATGTCTGAAAACTAACACAAAACTGCTGGATCTTCTAAAACAGTGATATTCAATCTGGGGTACACGTACCCCCAGCGGTAAGAGAAGACGTTGTACGTAAAATTAATTTTAATCCATCTTTGTGTTGTATTAAATAAGTTATACATATTGTGATCTAGTTTAGATATGTTTATGTAACCACCTTAGTAGCTCTGCCTGCGATGCGCTCTGGCCGCTTGTAGGGTACTCTCATTCATCCTTCCTCCCGGGGTCTGACGCGCAATATGTCATCCGCAGACGTACCAGAATCCCCTCCGTAACAAGACAGACAACTGCTGTATTTAAATTAATTTTATTTACAACCATAACAAAAACACACAGCCTAACTAAACCGTTTCAGGTGCGAGAAGTAGATTTGCCAAATTCAGTTTCAAGCTTTTTGTTGTTCATAGCATTCAATTATTTATGCTCAAATGGTTCTTATGCTTAAATTTCACAATGATTTTTCATTTTTAGTTCGCAAAACTCTTTATTTTAAAATTTGTGATGGTTTGTAAATAAAATTATGTACACAACTTATGGAAAGTTGGCCGTTTTATTAAGCTCGAGTGATGAAAATTTTTCATCCACTTTTGCTACAGGTTAAGTAAAAAACCAATAAGAGCCAGGGAAATAATTTTAAGAAATGTGAAAATCTATAACGTATCTCTCATTAATTTGGACAGTAATTGGCATTTAAGCAAAATATGAATGTACAAAGTTCGAAGGGAAATTTACGCATTTCTTTTGTCCATATTGTGCTTTTGTACCAACATCTTAATATTTATGGGGACAAATTACAGAAGCAGGTCTCAAGGCAGGCGTAAGGTTATCTTGAGACAGTTCTACTCTCAGACGGCACTTCGTCAAGTTCATTAAAGAAAAGAATTGCTCATAGAAGTATGTACTGACAAACACATAATTGCTGTAGCAAATTTGCAAAATCCTGTGTATGTTTGTGGATCCGGGAATTAATAGGAACTGACATTATCATTATATGCCTTTTTAAAGTCTGAATCACAGCATAGATCAGTAAGTTCTAGTTAAAGTTAACTGGAATATACTCAGGATCAATAGAATAGGGCAGGCAAAGAAAGAGCTAGTTTAAAATTGAGAGCTACCAAATTTGAAAACCTTCCGTGCTTAACTGGACTCCAAATGTTGAAGTGGCTTAACCTTTACCATGATTTGCACGTTGTACAGCCCTGATTAACACTGTCCCAAGCAGAGCAAGCAGGTGCTGATGTTACGGGCAGCGTGGGCCTGCTAAACTCCGAAGCGCGCTCTTGCGCCCAGGCGCACTGTTTGATATCACTGCTTTAATATTACGCGAAACTAGTGATTTTTCACTCCCTCCCTTTGGTCGGCACTCTCATTCTGGCGTGCGCAATATCCTACGTATATCATTTTCTGCTATACTCGCAGAATAATTTTGCTATAATAGAATACCCCTTAAATAGGGTGGGTGAGCATAAGTGGATTTCGAAGTGATAAAATCTACTCTATACATTTTGCTGGCTTCTTTTACAATCACTATTATGACATCAAGGAGGGAACGAATTCCCTTTTATGTACATACTGCTCCGTAATTGGGTATAATTTGCTATTGTGGCAATCGCTCGCGATAATTTTTCATCAACAAGGTTGGTAATATGAATCACATTAGCGATTGGAAGTACATGCCAGATAGTGAGTCACTTTGTATCTGACAGTGGTGAAAAGCGCAGCTCTGATAATCCTCGACTCCAGCTCTTCATTTGAATGTAAGTAGAAAACTGATATTTGTACATCTTGGTGAAATATTCTTAACAGACGTGAAAACAACACAATTTGTTAATAGTCGTAACTGGAAATTTGAAAAACTGTTTTCGCTTTTGTTTTGTATTCTTAAAATCTCTGAAAGCTGTTTGCCCCTGTCAAGCCAGCAAGTAGATCTGTAGAATCTTAGGCCTGGAACTTTCATGAATGTTGCATTCTTATATCAAGTGTATTTGTACACAAATTTTAACCAAAATTTGAACAATACATTTGGAACTGAAGATATTAATAATTACACAATATATACCTCAAACGTTTTTATTCAAGCATTTTCGGCATTATGTGTCAAAACTTCATGCCTGAAAAAAGCTGATTTGTTATGAAGTTCCCCTAAATTTTGGCTTTTTACCTGCATTTAGTGCGAGATGTAACTCTGTCTATAAATAAAAGCAACGAAAAACAGTTTTATTCCCTTTGTTTAATGTAGAGGAATTAGTGCATTCATAAAAATACAATAATATGAGATAATGTCTCTTACATTATGAAACGTATATTGCATAGCGCTCTTCTGTATTTTTGCATTTGTGTGAGCACGACACGCCTAAAAATGCAACTGCTTGCATGGAAAAAATACTGTAATTTTTACTTTTCCTAAATGTTAAAAAGATTTCGATTAAAACTTCTTACTGAGATATTATTGTGACAAAATAGATATACGTATTTTTACTTTCTCTACTACGTGTACTAAGTAGGAGAAATATTGTATTCGACCCAAAATTTCGATGTCGAGATTTCACCGGAAATATGTTTTGAGGCCCGCTGAATAAAAAAAGCAGTTTTAGAAAAAGATCCATGTCAGTGTGTGTCTGTCTGTGAACAGAGTAACTCAAAAACGAAAAGTTGCTTAAGAACCTAAGTGGACACTGAAGTTAGATATTTTTCAAGGATGCGACACGAAGATTTTCAAGAGAATTCCTCCACTCTAAACTACTTTTTACGTGGAAAATTTTTCGAAAATTTTTATTTTCACAAAAATGGCTCTAACGATTTTGATTAAAATGCCATTTGTTTAAGATATTTTTATGGCGAATGAAATGCATATTCTGAATTTTCTTGCTATAGCCCGCGTAGTCTTGTTTACTCTTAATGACTTTAGTGTAACTGGTAAGCCACAAGAGCAAGCCTTTCTATACAGAAAATTTAGATTTCTTTAAAGCACGTGGTATGTACAAATGCATTAGTGTTGTGGAGTGAATCATTTTGGAGATATTCCTTGTTATTTGTGTGAGTTTAGCAGCACTTAAATATTTCTCAAATGGAAGGTCGTTATTCATTTTTTATCTGTTTGGCCGTACAAAAAGAACGGAATTTCAAAGCTTTAAAATATTTGACTATCGCTCAAAGCCTACCGCATTCTTATGTTCCCTCTGCACCTACAAGAAAATCAGTAGTAAGGCAATTTCTACAAATGCTTATGTCCACTAACATGAAAAAGATAAAGGAATAAGAGTTGGTAAGAGTAGTTAGTACAAGAGTAGAGAAAGTCATATGAGTGCAACTCATCAGATTTTTCTTCTAATAGCACGGGAAGTGTCATTATTATTGAATTTTCTACAATTGTTTAACACTGTAATGGGCACATATTTACTGCAGTTGAATTATATATCATTATAATACACGATTACTGTTTGTGGCTCTAACCTTTTCCGAAATAGGTATCAGGTGTTCGTCTTTTAAATTTTCTGAGATTGTGAAATGCTAAGTGTTTGTTTCTAGTAAGATTTATGCATGAATTTTGCAGTAATATATTCAGCATATTGATTTGCTTTTTAAGCAGTTAGCTGTTCTGTTAGTCTTGTTTGAACATACAATAAAATGAATATTTGCACAATGTTACCCAGCTAAAACTACTCGTGGTAAAAATTTTGCAGTGGATAAAAGTCGTTTAAGAATAATCTGTGTATATGTGTGTGAAAATATAAATTACTGGATTCGGTGTCCTTTAAGTGTTATACTTTTTCTTTCTTTTATTTTTTATAATTTTTTCAAGCTTTAGCTGTAACAATTACAATTTTTATGAAACACTACATTTCTTTCTAAGTAGAGAGGCATTGTAATAGAAGACACCATTTTTAGGTATTTTATTTTTGTCCTGAACATTAGTTCCTCGGATGATAAGTGAATGAGGTCATGCAAGATAATTTTAACAATTCACCACCGTATGCACGTGATGACGTAACGGGTTCCCGATCCGCCTATAGTGTCGGAAATCGAATCTCGGGTTAGGTGAACTGCCTTGATAAGTTCGCTTTCTGTTTTTGTTGAGAAAAGGAGACTCAGAATAATTCTCAGTTATTTGCATCCCTGACTCATTTGTCATAATTCACCATTCGTCATAATTTAACTCACCCGTTCTGTAGACAAGATGTAAGAAAAGTTTCACTGAACAGGAATGCACTTAGGATGTTTCTGTGATTATCTGATACAATGATTGGAAATAATTTACATAAACAGCGAGAAACAAGTTTTACCTATGAGAGCTTACATTATAGTAGCCGCATATGTATAATATGTATAAAACTATATTGCTCCTCTTAGTTTCAAACAATCCACAGATGACTACAATATAGGCTCCAGCCTAACTTGCACATTAATTAATATTTCCGAGATGACTAATGCTACGATAAAATTAACAAATATTTCATGAACTGCAAATGATAGGGAAAACTTGATTTCATACAGCTCGTATATTTTAATGATCTTCATATAACTGCTTTCCTTGTATGTTTCTATTTACAAATACATATAATGTTGAATAAAAGCAAGTCAATTCTGAGAGCTACGTAAGCCAGTGTTTCCATGGCAACGAACGCTTCCGCCAATCAGCAGTGCCCTATTATACTGAACGCTTTTACATTCCCTCGCTGTTTCGAAAAGGTTTCTACTAGATCCGGGTGAACGATGGGTGCAAGCTGGGACGGGGTCCCTAACGTTTCCGGTTAGAACGTATCCGCCTCCGCCCGTCCCCGTACCTGCAGAATCCTCCGCCTCCAGGAGCATGGTAGGCCGCATGACCAAGGTGCCACCCCGGGGGCGCAGCTCCAGGCGATGCCAGGGAAGTCATCCAACGCCGCCCGTCCCTAACCTATTGGCCTACGCCCGACCGACTCGATTAACATGCAGTATATACAACAATAAGGTTTTGTAAAAATGATTTGTTGAGTTTTGGGCAATATAGTTTTATACATGAATTCATGACAAAAATGGTAGGGTTATGTTAAAAACACCTGGTTATCATTTCTGCATCTTACATGTAACCAAATGGGAAAAAGATAAATAGTTTATGGAAACTTGAAATGCTTCCTGGCAAAAGAGATCTTGCTTTATGAAAGTAATATGATGAATAAAGAATACACGTCAGTTGATACTGCTTAGAGAAAGCTGTGAATATTGGAAATTAAACTCATACTAAAACGTTTTTATTAACTCGCCGTCTTGTCTGTTTGTTTGCCTGTTTGGTACAAATTTTGCAGTCAACTTTAAATTAACTTTCCTTATGAGCTAGAGACTTAGAACAATAAATATGACTCATAACTGAATCACAACTAATTTAAAATCGCTTTCAAGAACATCCTCACCCCAAGCTACCCTTTACATGGAAAATATTTCTTAAATTTCGATTTTGTTTAAACTAACTTCACGATGGGGTAGATTTGAAGCTTTAAACATAGCTCAGAATTGGATGACAATGCAATATTAACTCATTTTCAAGTAAGTAAAACTAGCCTTTACGTGGAAACATTTTTAACCAACCTCATGATGAGCTGCATACTTGAAACTTTAAAAGCAATTCAGAGCTGGATGACAATGTAACTCGCTTTTACTAAAAGCCCTCCACCCCAAACTACCTCTTAAATGGAAAAATTTTCGTTCATTTTGATTTCCTCGAAAATGGCTTTAACAATTTTTATTAAAATAGCACATGTTTAAGATATTTTCAGGACAAATGAAATATATATGTATCTTGAATTTTCTGAGAATAACCTCTGAAGTTGTTTGAAACTTTAAAATTAGCTCAGAACTGGATGTAAAGCAGATAGACAGACAAGGTTTTTAGTTTTAATTATTTAAATAAAAAGTTAAAATAATTTTAATATACCACAATTTTAAAGCGGACTAAAAAGTGTAAAATAATTTCTCATAGCTCCCTGCAGATTTATAACCCCATAGAGATTCCTAATTCCATAGAGATTGTGCTGAAAATTTCCAGTACTACATCCCAGTCATGACGCCTGTATTGGGTAGAGGACGCATTTGGCCCGCGAAGGGTTGTTGCGCTAGGGGTGGTTATGAAGATTTAAAATGAAGAAAGTGGGGTGCATGCAATACATAATAGTAAAGAGAGTAGGAAGTAACTGTCGTTGAGAAAACTCACACAACAGTTCACATCATTTGCAGTGCAATAAAATTGTTAGTGACTATTCACACATCGATTATCTATTGCATGCGCCTCACGTTTTCTGTTTTAAATCTTACAAGTATTTTCACATCTATTAAAAATTCACAATCACAAACATTCAGGACAGTATGTGGGATTAGTTACCTCTACAAGGCTAGGAGAAATTGTGTTATACTTTTAGTCCGTTTTAAAAAGGCAAATTAAAATTATTTAAATAGTTTTAAATTTAATTTCATTATATAGTGATATAATGTCTGTAATCCTGAATAATATCCTGAATTTTATCATTATATTTTATTATCCTGAATAATAATAATAATCCTCACTTGTGTCGCTGCGAATTTGTTCTAGATTTATAACGTTAATGTTGTTTTCTTTACATTGAAGTCACTTTCTTACGACCAAATCTAAGAGAAATGTAAGAGTTATGTTTTCTGTGGAATTAAAACGCATCACATCCCTCAAGCTGGTAGATAGGCATGAGCTGGCAAATCGAACTTTGAGACCACCTGACACACCTTACAGATAAGCCTTCCGACGTGGCTAGGAATACGTGACTCGGAAACATTTCGAGCCCGATATAACTAATGGAAAATTCAATCAAGCAACAAGGAATATCTCGGAAATGACTCACTCCACAAATGAGATGTATTTTACATAATTGTACGTTTTAACGAGATCTATATTTTTGTACATTATGATTTTGTCTATCTCATATACGTTTTCCAGTAATGCAAAACTTATCCAGAATGAAGAGGACTTCTGAGGACATTACTAGAAAATTAAGATATACATTAAATTTGCCATAAAAATAAATTAAACACATGGTGTTTAATCAAAATCGTTTGAGCCAATTTTGAGCAAATAAAAAGTTTCGGAAAACGTTCCTTCCATGTAAAGGGTACTCTAGGGATGTAGAACTTTCTTGAAGAGTTTCGTGTCTCATCCCTCAAAGATGCTGAACTTCAATACCAAGCTTGGTACTTAACTGTCTACTCGTGTTTGAGTTATGCTGTATACAGACACACAAACCTAGGCAGACCATTTTCTAAAAATGCGTTTTTTAAACAAGGAATCTCAAAACATTATGTTAAATGTTGCTAAGGAATTTTGCAGTGTAATATATTACTTCCCCTACTTTCTGTACGTAGCAGAGAAAGTAAAAAACGAAATTCCGAGTAGTGGTGCTCTACATTGGTTTAGAAAAGAATGCCGAACTTTCTTTGCCCCTGTGATTTTCCTATACAGTCATATACTAGTCGATTATATGCACTGATCACCCAAATGCTGTCTTCATTAAAGCTTTGCGATAATAGAAATCGTTGTGTAATTTGAAGAGCTTGAATTCCCTCATGCACACAGGGAACAAGCGTTATTTGCAACTACCTCATCACATTATTATTATTATTATTATTATTATTATTATTATTATTATTATTATTATTATTATTATTATTATTATTATTATTATTATTATTATTATTATTATTATTATTATTATTATTATTATTATTATTATTATTATTATTATTATTATTATTATTATTATTATTATTATTATTATTATTATTATTATTATTATTATTATTATTATTATTATTATTATTATTATTATTATTATTATTATTATTATTATTATTATTATTATTATTATTATTATTATTATTATTATTATTATTATTATTATTATTATTATTATTATTATTATTATTATTATTATTATTATTATTATTATTATTATTATTATTATTATTATTATTATTATTATTATTATTATTATTATTATTATTATTATTATTA
>CM060962.1:60730095-60760095 GCA_030765045.1 Tenodera sinensis | reverse complement strand
GGCCACGCGTACTTCCCTGTGGTCTTGCTTAAGGGCATCCTTTCTCGCAGGCTTGCGATGTCGGATGCCAGCAGCACGGAGTCATCGACGGACTGTCTCAGCACCCACTGGGAGATTTAGACCTCAGGTTAGCCTTGTGGCTGGAAGGAAGGGGTTCTCTTTGCAGACCTCTAGAATAGCTCTGTCATGCTCTGCCGTGGTTTTCTTTGGCCTTCCTTGCCTTTGCTTTGTCTCAAGGCCCTCTTCACGCTCTTCCTGAAACCTTTTCACCCATAACCTTACGGCCTCTTCTGCATGCCCAACCGCTTGGCATATTTGGGCCACTGTGCGGCCACATTCTCACATTCTCACAATGCAGCCCCTTTATATCTCACTTGTGTATGGCATGGTCTAAGGAGTTTTGGTAGAATGTGGGTTTCGAATACAGTCCATTTATATCACTTTACAGCCCCGTACCTCATTGGGCGATTGCTAGTGCGTAGGCCAATATACAGCGTTGACAAATGACATACGACATCAAGGTCTTCCGAGTTTACCCTACCACTTTAAAACAAACCATAACGCATTTAGCAAAGCTAGCGTGGTTACGTCCTTGGACTAACGGTTAGAATGATAGCTTAAGATGTTAGGGTTCGGGGTTCAGATCTCAGCTTGAGAACTTTTCATAACCCTTCATTGTGTCTGTTTCTTATTCTCCGAAGAGTAAGGAAGAATTAAAAGTAAGCATAGGTGGACTCTGTTTGAACGAAAGACTAAAGCACGTTGTTTCCTTAATTTGAGTGTGAATAAGCAATATATTGCGTAATTTGATAGTATATGGATTTAGTTCTTGAAAGGAGACAATAGGATGTTTCTAGCACATGCATTTCGAACGCCTGAGATATCCTAAAAGCAGGTCTTCCGGGCGTGAAATACATTAATGTGAATAACCAGAGTTGGATACCACAGTAGAGCTGTAGTATAGTGCCGGCTTCTGAGAGTGAAGTACAGAGGTTCAAATAGTGACGGGTATTAGCTTTTTTTCTTCCTTCTTTCTTTCCGGATTCTGTCTAAAACGGGAAAGTTTGCTTTTCAGATCTTCAATTTTTTACAACATTGGATAGGCATACGATACAATTGTTTAGTTAATTGAAGTTCTTTCATTTAACAGATATAAACTAATTAATATTAGTTTGTAATTTAATAGCTGCATACAACCAAATGTAAGCAAAACATTGCTTTCACGTGTGTCCCATGTTTCATAGTATTTACCCTGATTCAGGCTTATAAAGTTAAAATTGTTGTTAGGGTTGGTTAGGGTGCTATATAATGCTGGAGTAGTATGATGTTAAACCACTCCTATTACTACTACTATCAGTGTAAGTTTTGGTCATAACATTTGTTTGTCAAGAGCAAAAAGCGAATGTAACCTTTATGTAATTTAGTTTTATAGTTATTTAAAAACAATTTACTTGTAATAATTGCTAGAAGAAAGAAGCATTCTAGCAGCCATGAATATCCTTAATTAAGTTAGCAAACGTATCGTCTGACATAAGTATTTCAATTGCATAAATACCCTATGGTAAAGGTGCAGAGTTACTTCTTTCTTGATCCTCCCTTAGTTATTAAAAAATGGTCACTTGCTTGCTGCTTTAGTAGATAAGACCTTTCACCTCAGACAACTCTTGCTTCCTCTACCTAGGGATGACCAAATAGCGCATAAGCGACTTTCCTTAGAAACGTGACCCTAGTTTCTTTTATGAGTGTTAAATATATGAGGAGGCAGACAATGCCCTAAGATTGTTATTATACTCGTGAATTTGTGTTCTGTTCAGCACCAAGAGAAAATGGATGCTACTGGTTGCGCCCCTTGCAGATCCCGTGGTTTTGAAGTCAATGCTTATGGAAGTTCTGAGAGCTTCCACTTCTATATGACCCCATATTCTGAGTCATCCAGTTTGCGCGAAGAAGACCCGATGACCGAGGTATGTGTTCTTCCTTCTTCTCATAGATACACCTGATAGTGCATGCAATCATATATTTTTATTTATTAACATCCAGGTATGTGACCAATGATTAGGGTTAAGGAACGGATGTGGTCCACATTTGCTCACATTGAATACTGGAGGCTTCGTGTTGTTTCCTTCTTTCCTTTTCGTTTCACCTCAGTTGACACCTAATTTTCCTGGTTTCATTGGCCCAACTGCGAGATGATTGAGAAAATGGCGAGAGCTGTTTTTCTTCCTCGAATTTTGGAGTGTCGCGCGGACTTGCAGTTGCTTCCGTTTCAACAGTATGCTTAGTTTGGTAATAGCGAGCGAGATGGCTCCGTGGTAGCGTGTGAAACTCGCATTCGGGAGGTCGTGGGTTCTATTCTAGATGGGTCAGGGGATCGTTGACAGGTACCATAGTGAAAATACTAACTTTAAAGTGTGTTCAATGCTTAATATTAGTTCCACTGATGCAAGCTTAGAAACTGAATACAATTATTGCTATTAACCTATTAGCTTGCTATTTAAGGCTGGAGTAGGGTGCTCTTAAACTACTTCCATTACTATTGCCTTCAGTATTTAGGTTCACATTTTCTATAAGAGCAAAAAGTCAACCTGATCAATATGTAATTTAATTTTAAAACTGTTTAAACAAAATTTAGTTTTAACAATTGCTAAAGAAGGGCATCCTAGCAGCAATTATAATCCTTAATTAAATTAGCAAACGTATTGTCTAACATACGTATTTTAATTGCATAAGTGCCCTGCGCTAAAGTTACACAGATATTTCTTCCTTGATTCTCCTTCAACTTATTTTACTATAAATAAATACTTTCTTGTGTGTTACGCATGATCACAATACCACTAAGGTCTTATATAAATGTTCCTAAGCTATTGTTCCTTTTTTCTTTTCACAATATATTTCCATTTATTTCTAACCTTTTCTAAATATTTCCCCATCATCTTGCAGTATCTGGCTATAATTTTATTCATATCAGATTCCCTATTCTTTCTTGACCACACACATTCTTTCCTCCATATCTAAGTTTCCTTACATTCAAATACTATATGTTGCACATCCTCTTTTCCCCCAACACAATGGGCACTTGTCTTGTAGGCCCTTATTTCATTATCTTTTTAACCTCCATGTTCCTGCTTTTAACCATGCTAACACCCTCCTTTATCCCTGACTAGTATTGTCAGTATACCTTTGCCTTTCCCAGCTATTTTTCATGGCTGTATAAAATACAAGTGATTTCCCCTCTGATAGCTGACTAAACACGTTTTGTTGTTGTTGTTGTTTGGGGGTTTTTGGACGCACTATCACACTCCTGGCAGGAGTAATCGATCTCTGCGTCGAATCGAAATATGTAGGAGAACTGAGATAAACGCTGCATCACTAAAGGAGGATCGGAGCACAGATTATAGTTTCATTTTGCAGTTAACGAGATGGCGAAGTAGTAGCCGTGGCAAATCGGTATCCGCACTATATACCAGGGAGGAAATATTCCATGGGCCATTTCCATAACGCTTGGCTAGTCTGCTGATAAATTGCGTAACAGGGAGTGCGTGTGAGGGGCAATTAAGAAAGATGTGGTTGATATCACCGTAGGCACCACAATCACAATTTGGGGAGGCTCTTTGGCGGATTTTAAATAGGTAGGCCGGTGTAACGGCGACTCCTAATCGGAGTTTTGAGATCAATGAGATTGCAGCTCTACTGAGAGTGGAACACGTTTTGCATTTCTATACCTGCAAATCTTTGTCTTACTTCCTTCCAAAAACCTTTATAATTTGTTTCCCCTTTTCCTCCAGATGTCTCCTAGTCTATTATTTTCTAAGTTATTTCTTAAATTACTTTTCCAATTTGAACTTTGCAAGCTTGTTTCTTGTTACCTTAAACATTATTTCAACGAACTACCTTATTCGAGACAAAGGATCCTATATCAATAACCTCTCAATATACAATATTAGCTAATTAAAATTCCGTTGATTTTGTTTATTTTTTCTTAGTAATATTCAATAAAGATGCTAAGATTTAAAACCAAACTTATGTTTTTCACGAAGCAAAATATAACAACGATTTTAGTTAGATTATTTCATGTTTAACATGCACAGAATATATTCTCATTAGATATATTTTCTGCTTTTCATTATGCTTGTTTGAACTGCTAAAACACCAGTCTTTGGAATTATAAGCTATATATGTTCTTGTATTTTTTCTTGTTATACTCAGTGACATCAGGCGCCACACCAGCTGATTCAGTACAGAAGGCACTACAATCATCCTATGACATTGTAGACTGAAGTGGAATAGCATTTTCTTCTTTAGTCATTAGCAGAGACCAGGACTTAGGCAGAATGCCTTTTTAAATGTGTCAAATCTATCTTCAAATTTAAAGTGAATCTGTACGAATTATAGCTTTGTAATTAAAATGGCACAGTTTTATGTTGCCTTTTTTGCCTTTTCAAATGCAAATGCCTATTTTACGACATAAATGCCTTTATTGCCTTTATTTCAGTATTTATCTGGATAAACTTAGAAATATTTTAAAAAAGTCTACAAGGTGACAATTCCATTGCTGTTTAAATGGATCCTACAATGATGCTATGTTTTAGATTTGCTCCAATAACCACTGTTGAAGTTGAGAGCTCATTTTGTCATATGAAAAATGTGTTATCTGACAGGAGACTCAACCTGACCCCAGAGAACATAAAAAAGCATTTGGTTGTCATGTGAAACGAAAAAGACATTGCAATACACGGGCCTTTTTAAAACATATTTCATTTTTGCGTCAATTACAACACTAGCATTCTGTTTAAAACTTTGAATTTCTTTAAAATATGACAATCGAGTTACTGAATATGAATTGAATTAAATAAATAGATTTTTTAATTGCCTTTTATTACCTGTTTTGGTATTTATAATGCCTTTTTGCCTGCCTATTTTAATGATTTATAATGCCTAAACTTCCGGTCTCTGGTCATTAGATTAATTTTTTCCTAAAAATGACTCTCAGTATGCTGTATTAGCTAAACTAAATTATAAGAATTGTGTTGAATGAACGAAGAGTGAGTGAGTGAGTGAGTGAGTGAATGTGATTGATTTATTGGTTGATTGATTTATTTATTGATTTATTGATTTATTGATTTATTGATTTATTGATTTATTGATTTATTTATTTATTTATTTATTTATTTATTTATTTATTTATTTATTTATTTATTTATTTATTTATTTATTTATTTATTTATTTATTTATTTATTTATTTATTTATTTATTTATTTATTTATTTATTTATTTATTTATTTATTTATTTATTTATTTATTTATTTATTTATTTATTTATTTATTTATTTATTTATTTATTTATTTATTTATTTATTTATTTATTTATTTATTTATTTATTTATTTATTTATTTATTTATTTATTTATTTATTTATTTATTTATTTATTTATTTATTTATTTATTTATTTATTTATTTATTGATTTATTGATTTATTGATTTATTGATTTATTGATTTATTGATTTATTGATTTATTGATTGATTGATTGATTGATTGATTGATTGATTTATTTATTTATTTATTTATTTATTTATTTATTTATTTATTTATTTATTTATTTATTTATTTATTTATTTATTTATTTATTTATTTATTTATTTATTTATTTATTTATTTATTTATTTATTTATTTATTTATTTATTTATTTATTTATTTATTTATTTATTTATTTATTTATTTATTTATTTATTTATTGATTGATTGATTGATTGATTGATTTATTTATTTATTTATTTATTTATTTATTTATTTATTTATTTATTTATTTATTTATTTATTTATTTATTTATTTATTTATTTATTTATTTATTTATTTATTTATTTATTTATTTATTTATTTATTGATTTATTGATTGATTGATTGATTGATTGATTGATTGATTGATTGATTGATTGATTGATTGATTGATTGATTGATTGATTGATTGATTGATTGATTGATTGATTGATTGATTGATTCAGTGAGTGAGTGAGCGAGTAAATGAGTGAGTGGATGAGTAGGTGGATGGGTAGAATTTAAGGACCCGTCGACAACCATGTTATTTGGGCCCGAAAATTGTGTTGATTTTATGTACTCCTTTACTAAGGAATCTTCAGCAAAGATGCTAAGATTTAAACTCAATATACCTAAGTCTTTTTTCATAAAACAAAAATGTACAATAATAGTAGTGAACTAGATTATCTCATATTGAACACGATTAGAAATAAATTGATTTATCTATGTATTTGTCTAATAATAATAATAATAATAATAATAATAATAATAATAATAATAATAATAATAATAATAATAATAACAACAACAACAACAACAACAACAACAATAATAATAATAATAATAATAATAATAATAATAATAATAATAATAATAATAATAATAATAATAATAATAATAATAATAATAATAATAATAATAATAATAATAATAATAATAATAATAATAATAATAATAATAATAATAATAATAATAATAATAATAATAATAATAATAATAATAATAATAATAATAATAATAATAATAATAATAATAATAATAATAATAATAATAATAATAATAATAATAATAATAATAATAATAATAATAATAATAATAATAATAATAATAATAATAATAATAATAATAATAATAATAATAATAATAATAATAATAATAATAATAATAATAATAATAATAATAATAATAATAATAATAATAACGTATAAAAATGTAAATCAGAAAACACCTACTAGTTTTTTCTTTGTATGCGGCATGATATTTACAATAAAGCCGTCCAATGTTAGTTCGAACAAAACCATGTAATATCTTGTTACAAATGGAGTAGACGATGTTTACATAGACATAATTCGTACACTGATATCGGTCGCGAAACGACTGGAAGTTAGCTGAGCAAAAGGGTGTGTAGCGTTGTGTTGCATAGTTACACAGCGAAAAGCCCATGAATCACATGGACTCATGAATCCACTTTTGCCCACCTCTGACCTATAGGATGTTTAGGGTATCAGTGTGTTTTGTGTTTTGTTTGTATCCAACAATTTACTATCTAAGCCTAACTTAATTTGTTTCAGTTTGAAATGGCCTCTACCTTGAAAATCGGTTCTACTCCCTTTGTGGAATCTGCAGTAGATGTAGACGAGGAAAGCCTTGAGATGAAGGAAGCGAAATCTAGACGATGGGTCGGAGTACTGGATCTCAGCCAGGCTAATGGGGAAGACGGCAAAGAAGAAGCTAATGAGAACCCTAACCAAGATGACCAACAAGAGCAACGCACATGCTGCCAAGTAGTGGCAGCTTTTATGCGTCGTTGGTTGGAGTACATCAGGGAACTCTTCCGCGCAATAATGGAAGATGTCCCTCAGCTGCGTGCTCTCCCATATATGTAAATTTTGGAAATGATTTGCTGAAAGATACAGGCAATGTCCTGTTTTGTTTTATTTAGTCTTTTATTTTTACTTTTCTTTATAGCGGCAGTAATATATCTTCGATTCCAGTGCCTTTTAAATGGGATGAGATTTTCGATGTATTTTAATTTTGCTTCATTATTAATTCAATTCTGAAATCATATAATAACCACTTTCTTTTTTGTTTAAAGCCTTAAAGGTTTGAGCAGAGCGCTATAAAATACTTGCTTTGAAACGTAGCATTACATGACATGCCCTACTATAATGAAAGTATTTTATAACGGCCTGGAAAAATAAACCTTCCGGCTTATCTTAATTCTTTTTAAACGTAAGTCTAGTAGAGAATCATGACAGTAATTGTCTAGAAAGTACATTTCCAAAACATTAGTAGATAATAGAAATAAATATTTAGCTATATTTGTTAAGGGCTGGACAGCAGGGAGAGAGACAGAAAGAAGGAGAGCACGCACACACACACACACACACACACACACACACACACACACACACACACACACACACACACACACACACACACACGAAAAGTTACTGTCACTTCAAACATATAATGTGCGTTTTAGGAAGGAATCAATGTAATGCATAATGGAAATGTTCCCAAAAATCATATATTTAATTAAACATATAAAATGTAATCAGAGTAACTAAGAAGTATTTTCAATAAAGTTTGAGTTATATAAGCATTTGTTTTTTATGATTGTGTTTCTGATACTATTCCTAACAAAATCCTGCACTATTCCGCTATAGCATTCCTAATGAAGACACCCATACACTTGTACTACTTATAGTTATTTTACCTGCTATACCCTCTGTCATTTCCTTATTAGGACTTGGAAGGGTGATAAGTTGGTGGTACTTGCATAAATATGGATGCAAGTGTGGAAAAGAATTATACCTAGCAAGGTATACATAGTTTGTGGAACTTTTCTTTTGTTTCTTCATTTTTTTTTTCCTTTTCTTTTCTTTTTTGTCACATAATATATTCAAGTGCTGTTGGACAATGCCCCCAATCATTTTCTTGACGATGGAAGTGATGCTGTTATTCTTCCTAAACTGAAAAAAAAAAATTCTAATAATATTTACTGTGCGGAAATACCTGCATACATATCTCCTTAAGGCCATAAGTTAAAATTGAAATATACAGGTGTCCCAAAAAGAAAACCGGCAATGTTTAGTATGATGTACAGGATGACAAACTGGCCGGTTTTCAAGGAGTCCGGAAATGCACAGTTTGGACGCTGCAATGCATCGAAGTGTAAGATGGGTGTGCGTTCACATTTCGTCAATAAACCTAACATAAGTAACACATCCAGCTGTTTATATCACAAACGGGCTTCGATCTGTGTACCACTTATGACATTGCAGATCCTATACTGGTGGCACTGAGCCTCATGCATATTACCCAATACGTGAGGTTGTCTTTGAAGATTTTCAATCGCTCCGTGGACTCGAGCAATAAGGTCCTCCACTGACATTACAGGAGCGCCATTTACCATACTCTTCATACAACTCCACAGAAAATAGTTGAGAGCTGTCAGATCTAACGACCACGCTGGCCATGGAACTGGTCCCCCTCTACCAATCCATTGATTTGGATATGCGATGTTAATATCATTCCGCTCATTTCATCAAAGTGTGCTGGAGCTCATGTTGGTCATTTCCGCAGCTCTGTACTGGTAAGTGTCGCGCTGCTCTTAGAACGTTACTGTACTGGAAACTACACAAATAACGCAGTAGGACGCGCACCAAGTACTGTAGAACTGGAGGGATTAGCGCATGGAAGCAACGCTATTAGGACGAAGCGGCTTCAGGGCGGGTTTTCTCCGGGTGCTCCGGTTTCCCCCGCCATCTCATTCCACCGGTGCTCCATCTTCATTCCATGTATCATCAGTGTCACCGCCTGCGGTGCCGTAGTAGTAAAAGCGGGCGTTAAACACTACAGCAACAAGCAACGCTATTAGGCTCAGGTCGTTCATCCACAGTACACAGATGGCTAAAGGGTTGCATACCTTCCGTATTAAATTACCAAAATGAATCTTAAGGAACAACCTTCGTTCTCAAACATGATGCTCTCCAGCGCCCAAACCGTGTGTTTCCGGACAGGAGTTTCCGGACAGGAGTTCCTTCTTGAAAACCAATCAATTTGCCATCGTGCGCAACATACCCAGCGTTGTCGGTATTTCTTTGGCACGCCTTGTATATGTATATTTCTGCTCAATGAACAGCATTGAGGATATGACAGGATATTGAAGTTTCATCAGGATTCAAGTATTCAGAGACATGGTCGGGACACGAACCACGGATCTTCGGATTTCCGTGCCATTACTGAGCTACCATTGCGAAGTCCATTAAACTTCTGGTTCGAATAATATATTCTGGTAAACCTTTTAGACGATTGAAATAGTCCATAGTTTCAATGTTGCGAGTACTTCTGATTTTCGTGTTTTTCGCCTAACCACTATTAAGGTGCATATTCACATGGGGAACAAAAATCTACATTTTTAGCCAGAATTTTTAAAAATCTTTTGCTAATGATTGGCATAATAATAAATTACAAATATTTACACTACCAGCATTAAATAGTATATTGCGCACTAAGAACTGTGATACTTATGAGGCCCAGAATGCATTTCGGAAATATGAGGCCCACAGAGCCGGGATTTCCCAAGCATTCGAGATCTGGTAAGTATCACTTAGAGCTCGTGGTTAGCCAATTACCTTTTTCAGTACTTGAAAAACCATAAAAACCAATAATAAATAAAAATTGTTTCTCCATATTTTATTGGACATTAAGAAAAAATGAATTTTCAATGTGAACAGATGAAAAGCTACATCTAAATTATGTGGACAAAGCCTTATCTACTCTTTTGTATATTTCATGTGAAAATCCAAGTTCCACCTCAAGATGTACTGAAGGAATAAAAAGAATTGAATCGCTTCTTAATGTTAACAACATGTCCAATTGCACATTTAATATTTAAATCAATAAATAATTCTTATGTTTGTATATTTTGCTAAAAATTAATGAATGAGTTATTATTAGGTTACTCTGCTGTTGGGTGTTACGTCATTTGCTACTGGTACCGTAAGTATCAACAACCAGGTTTAGCCCTGTTGCCATGTTGCGTATACTACCAAATATGTGTTAACAATGATTAAGTTACAAAAACGTATTTGGGAGGTAACCATAAGAAATTCAAAATTGAAAATTTCATACATTTTTTTTTTCAAATTTTGTAGCTTTTATAAAAATACAACATTTCAGACTTTAATACACCAATATGTTTCTCTAAATAGGAACTCTATTTGAACCTCAACTATATCAAGTAAACTGGTTGTTTAAGAAGTTATGAATTTTGAAATTCAAAATTCCTCTTTTTACCGACTGAATTTTTGTTTAAATGGCTACAGAGTTTTTGTAATTATTAAGGCCATGGTTGTTGATTCACATAATTTCCTGTCCAACAAACTTCAAAATTATGTATGAATGGGGTATGTAGCATAGTTTTAAGAGTACTTCCTTGGGATTGAAGAGGGTAAAAGTGTTGACAATTTTAATTTCGAGAAACATTGAAAAGAAATGTCTACAATTTTGTGTGCCCAGGGTAAAACCTGATTGCACAAATTGTTTAATTAAGCACTCTGCTGTTAACAATTTTCATGCAATTTATACATTAATTTTAAAACTAAAATGTCAGGGCTATCATATGACACAAAAATAAAAAGTTAGAAGTTTTGAAAAAAATTGCCATTTCCAACGTGAAGATGTACCTTAAGGTTACTTAATATATTCTTCAAATCTGATACAACTCTTCATTATAAGCTTATGCGACTTCCGCTCCATAACATCGCAACTTAGTGTCACAAGAATCATTAATAACCTCAAAACTACTAAGCATATCTATTACAACATTGATATTATAGTCTTAGTTCCTTTGATTTATATAAGCTCTAAAAAGAATACATTGCCTGAATAATCACAAATAAGAAAAAATAATAAAATCTAAAATAAGCATATAGCTAGCATCATACGTTTCCTGAATGATCACAAATTGAACAATAATAAAATATAAAATACGGGATCATTGTAACATTTTCCTGAATGACAACAAGTAACGAAAGATATTTCAGCCAGAAAGATTTGAATTGCCCTCTGTCCAAGGATCCATTTTTCATACTGCACCGGTTAATTAGTATTGCTAATGAGCTTTTGGAAATAATTTAATTCCACATACAAAATATCATGTTACAGTTTTTTAAATGCTTTCCAGCAATTCAGAAAGACGATAATAGGCTATAAAGAATTACAATTCCATTTTACACCACCGCCATCAGTTTCTCTGACGATCCCATCAAATTAAAAGAAAGTATTTTGGAAATGTCTGTTGACAGTTTACTGAAAATAAAAATCGAAAGCATTTCAAATTGTGCTTTCTGGTGTCATGCACGCAAAGAGTACACTGAACTTGGTAACACTACCGTTGCACACCTTCTTCCATTCCCCTCTACTTATTTGTGTGAGCAGTGTTTCTCTGCATTGACAGCAATCAAAACGAAACAAAGAAATCGCTTGAATCCAGAATCACCATTCGTCTTGCACTAACGAAGATTAAGCCACGAATAGAGGAGCTGGTGTCCAGAAAACAAACTCAGTCACATCATTAACAGGTCATAAACATATACGAACTGTATGTGCTATCTTTAGGGTAGTTCCTGTATGTGTTTTATACATTTATAGCATAATCATCCTTGTTACAGTATTTAGTACGTTATAAAGGCTGTGTAGTTGATGTTTCATCATTTTTGCCCAAGTTTCACCGATGCCTCCCCAAGGACTTTTATAGCTGATGTGAATTTTATTTCCTCTGTAAGGAAAATGTCTAATGACTTAACTGCAAATTCAACCATGTGCTTTTCATTCATATCTGTAAGCTTGCGTAAGTCCACAAACCGTGGTTAAACAGTCACATTTGCGTTTAATCGCGCACGTAACTTTTATACGCCAGTGTACCAGGAGGCATCATATTGGGCGGGGATATTGGACAAGCGCCGGAGACACCAAGCAGGAAGGCAGATAGGTCATCTCTTTTCTCAGTTGCGCGAGCACATGAGATTACGGGGGGAAGCTTTGCCCCATAGGAGCTTCATCTAGCTGGGGGAGGGGGTCAGGCGGATCAATTACCCCTCGAAGTTGGGAAAAACATGTAGTTAGGCCAGATACTGCTTAATACCAGGGCCTAGATTTTGATGATCTAAAAGTTATCAATAAAATGACTTAAAAAGATCCATAAAATGATCTAAAATGATTTTAAAGTTTCTGTGTTCATTTCAGAGTGTCAAAGTACAGCACAATTCTTACTTCTGTAACGTTAGAACTGAAATTAAAAATAAAATTAATAATGATTTAAACTCGCGAATTTATATAACACTTTCTCCATCCGTAGAGAAAACAATATCTCCAAATTCAGATACAATCTGACTTGAATGACACGATTTAGATGGCCTTATTTTAAGCATAGTTGAATGAAACTACGAAAAATGAACTGAACACCAAACCTCACTCTCAGAAAATCTGTGAATAACTTAAACTATGACAAAGAAAATAATGGAATTTGCCTTTGAACTTGCACATTGTCGAGGGGCACGTTGAAAATAGGGGAATTGCTTCCTGCTACAACAATATCTACAGTATTGGTAAGAAGAAACCGACTTCCAACATGTACATTGTCAAACCACAGATCAAATATCTATTTCCTTCGATTAAAAATAAATGTTAAATAGTTTAATAATATTAGTTAACCAAATTTCTTGCAAAACAAAAAAAAAAAAAAAAAGGGACAGAAAATGATGAAAAACGCATAAAAAGTACAAAAATGTATGTGAAAAGTGAAAAAGAGCCTAAAACTTCAAAAACAGAAAATATGACCAAGAATTGCCCAAGAAAATTAACATCTTTATAACCAGAGTTTCGTGTTCAGGATTTTAATGCTTAAGAGTAATACGTTGTGTATAAGTAAAAAAAGCTGACGTGTCATCAAAATCCGAGCCCTGCATGTCGCAGGGGAAAAAGTCAGTAAAAATACGGTCTGTCGAAAAAACAGTCAACCTTCTAGAGCAGGCACACAAAGGCGAATTAGAAATTCCTCGCCGAGCAGGTAAGGCTCAGTGGTAAGGCATGAGGCTCGATTGAGGAGGTCCTGGATTCGATTCCTGGTGGCCACCCACTCTGACCATGGGTTTTTCCGTAGTTCTCTCTAGTCGGCAAGACGAATGAAAAAAAGTCGGTTAAATACCAAATTTAAATTTAAATTCAGCATTTCCCAAGGAGAAGAAACAAAGCTTTTGAAGAAAATCTCCCACCCCAAGTTACCCCTTACAAGCTCTTAAAAGATTTAAGATTTGATTATCGCTTAAGCCTACTATATTCTCCTATTCCCGTTGTACTTACAAGCGTTTATCTCGATTAATTTGAAGTAGATAGTTGAAGAAGCGTTTTTTAAAAATATTAATACAAGAGTGAATAGGGAAAGTCATGTGACTATGTTTACGTTAATAACAGTTCATATTCAATGAGGAGAATAACTGCAGAAATCTGTGGTTCAAATTGTGTGCTGCCTGTCATAAAAACGGATTTTAACCCTAGCAATGCCAACCCTTATTACAGAAGTTATACTACCAACGGAGGGGGCAGGGGTTGTTTTATGACTACCACTGGTAACAAAATGTCTGAACAAGTTTTAAATCAAATTGATTTTAAAATTGGGTATTATATCTGGTGTTTATAAAGGTAATAATTATTTAACATTGTTTAACTATTTATTTTTTACTTTTTTGCATGAATCACATTACACCAACGGGGGAACACTTTATGCCAACCTTGACATTTCATTGTTTCACAAAAAGACCAACAATAAAAACTTTGAAACAATTACGCAATTCAGTACTAGAAACAGTGATTGACAATAACTATTAACTGCATGCCCTTAATCTGAAAATTAAAAGCAGAATTTAAAATAATACAGAAGATGGACATAAAGTAGCCCCTCCCCCGCCCCTCCTACTTGGTATTACTAGGGTTAGACGTTCATCGTTCATAGTGGAACCTATATTTTAGATTTGACATATTTCATTTCTGCGTCCTCTATTACTCATAATGAACAGAGGAAGTTTTGTATTCCATCCAAAAATTCCGTGTCGAGATTTCAGTGGAAATATATGCTTAAGCCCCCTAGAACAAAAAAAAGCATTTTTAGATAAATGTGTGTGTGTGTGAGAGAAAGAGAGAGCGCCAGACAGACAAATACACAGTGTGTGTATGTGTGTTTGTGTGTGTGCGCGTGTGTGTGTATGTTAGCAAAACTGTTAACTCAAAAATGAAACGTCCGATAAGTATAAAACGTGGTGCTTAAGTTTAGTAACTTCCAAGGATACAATACTAAGATTTTCAACAAAATTCCCCCAACCCAACTACCCATTAGATTGAACTTTTTTTTTTTTTTTTTTTTTTTTTGTAAATGTCGATTCACTCAAAAAGGTTCTAATGATTTTGATTAAAATATCAATCACTTGTTTAAGCTATTTTAATTACAACTAAAGACTATGTCTTGAATTTCATAAAAATAGTGCCTGAAGTCCTTATTCTGGGTGAACCACTGTTGTACAATTGGTAAACGTAAGAGATGGACAAAATGTTAGTGCATAAAAAAAATGTAGATCTCGTTATGGCAATACAAGTTTTGTGGCGTTAGCCATTTGCGAGGTATTGTTTGTTAATGGTTTGCATTATGAGATACCTTATACTTCTCTCAACTGCAAATCATTACTCCAGCCTTCCCTCCAGCCTTCCTTCTACGTATATCTGTTGTAACATGAGTAAAGACAAGTAACGCCATACATTCCAGTCGGCAAATATCGCTTTGAACATGCCCCCATCGAACTTGAGCAAACTAGATTACACGCTGCACTCATGCGAGTTGCTGGTTGCATAAGCAGCAAGGCACTTGTCGCCTCGCCTTGAGTCCGAACATTGCACCACACTAAGCCTATTCCTCTCTTCCAGCCCAATTTTCTCTGAAATTCTTCTCAAGTCTTGAGCCCAATTTATCCCATTATAGGTTTTATCTTGTATTATTGATCACTGTTTCAGAATATTTTGGTCACTCAGTAATCTTATTTTTATGGTTTTCTCTTGCTTTGTTTTGGCCCAGCACACAGATTTAGCGCGTGGAGCCTCGCCGTCATTTCTTGCCAATTATTATCTCTAAATTGGCTCATTTATGGCAGATACCAAATTTAATGGCGGCTTATAGCTGACCATCTCATGATTAGATTCTTTTTTCCTGTTGCAGAAATAAATGTCGTGGGCGCCAATGATATTCACATCACCGGCTTAATTTTATGTCTGCTTTAGTTGTTTTTACTCTTTAACATAAACCTTCATTCCTGAACCTTTTTTTTATTTTGTTCTCTATGTGCTTATATTATCGATAATCCCTGTAACGTAGAAACAAAGAAAACTCCACTTTCACTGAGCTTCAGTTCTTCTAGTGAAAGAGTTATTTGTTGATTGATTGGTTGTAATCAGTGTGTTGTATTTTGCTTTTGTTATTAACTAGGTTTCTACGTTTTATTTCATGTTTGTAATTTTCTGTTTTTGTTCTTCGTCGTTTTTATTTTATACATATCATGTGTTTTCTGTTTTTGTTGACTGTATTTGTATATTCTTTTACTACATACTAGTTAATTGTTGGTTATTTACTACATATCTATTCACCAAAGACGCCACGGACGTCGCGAAGGGAGAGCAAGGTGGGCCGCGACCCCCTTGGAAGTTACTGAACTTCATGTGCAATCAATTACTGGCTAATTTTGATGTAAAGAACAATAATTTTATTTAGCACAATTAATACGGTTATCTGTAACAAATACTATCTTTTGACAATAAAATAATGAATTAACATTATCTGATTGCAAACTTCCAACATGTGGCTCCCGCTGGAAAAAAAGTCTGCCGACGCCCATTAATTGAGCAATCAAAATTCGACAATATTGTGATTCTTAAAGGGGAACAAAACACAAAAATGAATATTTCATTCGCCACATTAGTTGATTTGTTGTCAAGAATAGATAGCAACGTAGTCCCCAGGTGAGTGGTTCTCATGTTACTTGCAGTTGTTTATATGACGTGTGACATCAGTAGTTCCACGTGATGTTTTAAATGATAAACAAGGTTCACGCGTTAATACCAAATGATAAACAGCAGGGACACTGGGAGTGAAATTTGAAAGTTCCACATTCCTTGATAGACTTTTCTGAAATTTTAACTGTTTGTATTTATATGAGAATAGGAGGTAGCCAAATTTCATTAAAATTGGATAATTCGTTTATGATATATAAATTATTTTATGAATTTAATAGGCACATTTTCAAAATAGAGCTCGCGTCTATTGACTGTTCAAAATGCATTTATATTGCCAGAACTGGTACTATAAAACATGGATAACAATTTTATCAAGAGATATTTCAAATACGTTTGCTGATTATGCTGTACATATTTTTTTAGTAACAAAGAAAATTTAATCTTAGAAATTATAGATTTTTTTTCATACAAAAGAAAATGTTTTTGGAATTCATGTTAATGATAACATCAATATTGAAGCATAGTTTTGTTTAGCTGCTATTTATGAATACTTTTGGAAATTTTCATTGAATTTGAAGCAAAATTCAGGCGCGACCTTCTTTTGGAATGTGCAGAAATGTAGTTTTGAGAAAAGCAGGCTTTTACATAGGAGCACTCTGTGTACGTAAAGGGAAGAGCGCTATTTGAAAGGGCCGTAATGACCACATGGTGTGGGGGATATGAAAAATGTTAGCTGATCCAAATGCACAGTTGTTCCAGGAACATTTAAAGGTAAAAAAACAATTTTGGACTTTTTGACAATTTTGACCAAAATTTCACTCCCAGTGTCCCTTAATACCAAATGATAAACAGCAGTCCAACACCTGCTTTGAAAATCAGTGAACGTGGTATCCTTATCCGTTTGAACCTGAAATGTACAATTTTGAAGATTTAAACCATTCTGATAGCAATTTCGAGGCAGTGTGAACGCCGAAGACTGTGTTGGTTCCATGTGTTGCTGTAAGTTGAAGGCCATTATATGAAAATGGTGCTCTTTTTGGAGCATTTCTGAGACGAAGACCGTCGTATTTTTCCAAACTTCCAGTATGTATAGAATATGAGTAAGTCTTTTAAGAAGCTGCTATCCAAAATAATTTCTTCAGATCATAATATACATTTGATTCGCCTCTAATCCGTAATTTATTTATTTCGTCGTCTTCCAACAATTCATCATGTCCATAAAGTTTCCATTTGCGATTATCTAGCCATTTATGTTTATTTTTATATGAGGAAGAATTAATGTGAATTTTTCAATTAATGTGGCACTGTTCCCGCTACAGTTCAGTACAGTTCACCACAAATGGTTATTTATAGTGGTTTTTCCATACCATCAACTCTGTGTATTGTTTTTCTACCATTTTAATTTTTTCATTAGAATTTTAGACAGATTCCATATGCCAGATTCATGTTCTTTGAACTGAGTTTTTAACAGACATCTTATACCTTTATGTATATCGGTGAGAAAAATTTCAACTCTATACATTTCCTGCTTCACAAGGCTAATCATTATGTTATCGCAAGCAGCCTTTACCAAACCGCTTTTAACCGTACTTCTCTGAACAAGTTCAAAATCAATAATTTTGCGAGAATTTAAATCCGTGATGGAATGGAGTAAAAATTAGGCTGAAAATCCTGGGGAGTCATACTGTCCGTCTCCTGCCAACCCCAAAAAATTAAAAATTATGTTATTTAACGACGCTATCAATTGCCAGGATGACATCAGCGTCACCGGTGTGCCAGAATTTTGATCCGCAGGAGTTCTTTTACATGCCAATACATCTACGGACATGGAGCTGTCATTTTAAGCACATTTAAAAACCATCCCTCTGGGCCGGATTTCAACCCGCGACCTCGGGATTAGAGGCCAGCTTCTAGCCAACTGAGTCACCCAGACCGACCCTGCCAACCCCATAGGCATGCCACAAAAATACTGCCTCAACTGTGTCTATTCATAACGGTGCCCTTAAAATAGAAGGAACATAAACGAGTACTGGGACCAGGCACAAAATATTTTCTTTTGCAAAATTCTACCAATATCCTACATATTTTGGGAAGTTTTTCCCTGTTTGGAAACGAGTGAAAATGAATTCGCTTCTCACATTGAGGCCATACGAACAACATTCAGGCATTTTATTTTTCACAATATTACGTTCTTTGTATAATACTAAACTGACTCTACTATTATCAAAACACCACCATAAAGTACACTGTCCTTGATCTTCAATACCAACAAGAACAATTCATGAAAACGCATTATTGCACATGCAGCGGTAAGCAAGTTGTGAATCTCCACGTACCTGCATCGCGCGGATGGAGTTGATGACGTATTAGGTGTTTTGTATTTCGCTTGCACAGCGATTCATTCTGTGTCGGGTTTCATATTTTACCTATACTGTCTGTTTCGTAAGTCTGAATCTGTTTAAACATTAATGATCATTACACATCTGAAGTGATCAAGTCTATTTTGGCACGTTGCGGGTTCCCGAGGTCTTTCAATTATCTGAATGACTGCACCATCACTTAGCAATTCCCCATATACCTCCCCGATATCCATACATAGACCGGCGTCTTACCACATAGCACTAAGCTATAGTTAAACGAAGACGAGCTTTAGTGAAATAAAAGTGAAGTTCAACTGAAGATTAAGGCTTATAATACGAAGTAAAACTTAAAATCATAGTTTAAACCTAACAATACCTAGGTTTAATTTCAGGAAATCTTAATCCTCTCAGCGGTTCATTCGCCAGCACCAACAGCTTTCAACCACATGTTTCCAAAGCGTACTGTTCTTGTTCATTGATGTCCTCAACACGTAACTCAAAGCTAAATATAGTTTCAAACAACAAAACTACAAACAACTGAAATAAAAAAATTAAAAGGTAACAACGAAAAATAGCAGAATTAACAAAGAACAACATGTACATTTAATGAACACCATTGATGATGGAGCGAGGCTTACTAGGATGGAAACAATGATATCTCAATGTGAAATATAAACTTTCCGCTTTGCTTTCGATATAATCACCCATAAGCGTTTTAGTTCTCGTGTACATGGTGTCCATAAAAATACTGTCACACTTTAAACTGGTATTACGTCACTTTGGGTAATCATGTTGACATTAAATTGGTGTATTCGAAAGAAAAAGTCAAATATTTGTTTATATTTTATTTTTTTAGCCTTTATTATATAATATTTTTACTGTACCTCGTAGATATTGAATGTGACACCCACAAGTGACGTTGCAGACACCAAGGCGATAGTACCAATTAATGTTCACAGAAATCTAACCGTTTTGCACGGTTACCAGGTTTCAGTTTATGCAGTAATTGCAGTTTGTGGGGATGCAGCTTCAGTCGATGCAGGATCTTGGATACGATCGTATGTTTAATTGTTGACTAGCTCTACGGACAGGCTTCTTAGGACTGCGTACAAATGCCTCGCGCACTTCTTCCGTAATTAGCGCATTGACAGATCAATGGCCTTTCCTTTGTTGACCTATGCAGCCACGATCCACAAAACCACGGTACCACTTCAAAAATTGACGTATGTATGTGTAGGAGCTCGATGTTGTAACCTTTATCAAAAGGCACGTTCAACCTGCACCAGACTATGCATGCTATGATAATATGTTTGATTCCCGCGATTCCTGTGATCTCGTCCATTGTTGTCCATTGTTGGCATGCACAAAAACAAAATATTTGAGCTTTTCTTTCGAACGTCATCAATTTTATTTAAATACGATCATCCAAAGTAACGCAATACCAGTTTAAAGCACGACAGTATTTTTATGGACACACTGTATTTTGAACAAAATAATTCTGGCATGCCGATTTGCTTTCTTTTCCAGTTTTCGTTCTGATTTCTGTTCTCGAGTTATTGTGAATTGGTCTTTAGTGTTATGTTTTAGGACGTTTAACAGACTACACGGAAACCACGTGGACTAAAGTATTGCTTCACATTAAGGGGGAACTAGCCTCTGTAACTAAGCTCAAAGTGTCGTATTTTAAAAACTGTGGAGGTTTTAACAGAACTATATATGGACTCTGCATGAGAGACACAGGGAAACGATAAGAATTTGGTGTACCTGAGCATCACACATTGAATAAATGTGGAAGAAGATCACGTTAAGAATCGAGAGGCAGGACTACAAGCAGCAGGTGCTAAATACTTGGCAGATTTCGCGATGTGCTTACTTTATTGGAAAGTATGCATGGGACAGTATCTATACAGGTTGAGTCAGAATAACGCCGAATAATTTTAAGGCGTGATTAAGGGGTTCTATTTGAATTCTTTCTTACAGTGAATGTATGTCCGTAAACGTCTTGCTATCGAGCTAGAGGACATTAACGTTTATCAAGCGCCGTGTCGTGTTAGATGAATTTCTGTCGCACAGATCCTGTTTCTTTCAGCATTAGAATATCGCTTATGTTCTGTTTTCTTTGCATTTTGGAATATCGTTTGTATTCTGTTTTACCGTTGTTTATATTACCCTTAACCTAAAACCTCCAGTATATTACTTAAATGGTAAAGGATTCTGGCGCATATTATACTAAACTGCTCCGTTTACTGGAAAAGCTTTTATGTTTACAGTTTAGGACAAAAATGTTCCGCCTTATTTACTCAGAACTATCGTATATGCATTACATTTATGGTACTTGTTGGATAAATGCGAAAAGGGCAGAGGATTTCTATGCTGAACTTAATCCAACGAGACATTTGACTCACCATAGCACCTTTACTGATGTACATCAACGATTGGAGGAACAGGAGCTTTCCAAAAACAAGCACATCGCTCGGAAGTCCCATGAAATGTATGAATAGTAGCTCTAGAAGAGAAGGTTATTGACCGGGTCCATAGTTATCCGTCCAGAATCACGAGAGTAATAGATCATGCCAAGCATACAAACCATTCGTCGGTTACTAGAATTCTGCGTGAACATCAATTACATCCACATCATCTCACCTGAGTTCAAGCACTGGAGCTATATGATTCTCCACTCCGACTATAGTTTGTCCAGTGGTTTCTTCATGAACAAATTGCTCAGTCGGGGTTTCTTACAATCATATTGTGGACGTACGAAAAGCTTTTTTATGCGAGAGGGCATATTTAGAACACATAACATTCACATTTGGGCACAGGAGAATCCTAAAGCTGCTATAGTTACAATTACCATCGCCGATTTCCAGTAAACATTGGAGCTGTTATTGTGAATGGCCCATTCAAAGGGCTCTATTTACTACCTCCACTTTTGACTGGGTACATGTATTTCGGTTCTTACACCACATCCTGCTAGAGTTTCTGGAAGATGTTCCTTTAGGAATATACCAATTAATGTCCCTACAAGGCGATGGGACACCTTCACACTATGCCGGTGACGTAAAAAATGTTCTTAGTGTAACGTATCCTAGTCGCTGGATTGGTAGAGAAGCACAAATATCATGACCAGCATGTTCACCAGATCTAACCCCTTTGGATCTTTTTCTTTCGGATACATGCTCAGATTCTTGTGTACTAGACGCCAGTTAATAATGAAGAGGCGTTAATGGCCAGGATTTTTGTAGCATTGGATGCTATTAGTGATATGCCGGGAATTTTTGAAAGAACGCGACAATCATTACTATAATAATATCAACTATGCTCCGAAGTCCAACGTGGGAATTTTGAACATTGTTTATAAACACTTATGCACTTGTTCAAGTCTCGTTTTGCTCTTATTTTTACTAATTTTGAAACCTTCCGAGAGCGGAGAAAATCTGATAACCGAGGCATCGACGGGGAGAACTCGGTACAAAATTGACAAATCCTACGTGCCGAGTTACAAAATTGGTGCCCAACGTGAGCAAAACTAGTCGCCCTTTCTATTCTCTCACCTCATCTCTCCAAGAGGTTAAGTGGGCGCAAAAAGCGTGGACTTGCCTGCCATGCTGAAATCGTACTCCGTTTGTAATCCAAGTCTAAATAAACTGTTCTTTGACCACACTCTTCTCTGAGTTGCATCACCATCACTACAGCTGTCAACACCGCCGTCACTGCCACCCTTATTAGTTCCATGCAGGTATGACTACCACCACTTCTAGTCCATGCAGTAAGAACCAGAGAATAATATCGCTTAATATGAAGTTAAAACAAAGAGTGCAATAGATTCTCAACCCCCTTCTCTATCCGTCACTGAGGGCAAGCCAAAGCTATGACTTCTATCGATTTCCTTTATTATGGATAATAGGATCCTGTCAAGGCTAAAAATGTGTACAGGTTTCAAGGCACATCGGGAGAAAAGGAAGCGCCATGCCTTTGCAATCCACAAACAACTTTCCGTTCTGGTTTTCAGGGGACAATGTAGCAATAAAATGGATTTTCCACTTTCTATGCATAAATTAGTCAAGATAAATCCCAATGCAACGTTACATTCGATTTAAAGACTTCATAAATTGAACAAAACGTACACATGCAAGTATGCGATTATATGTACATTTAGCTTTTACATGCCAATGTACTGAAGATGGCCATTGGGTGGGATAAATCAATTCAGCCCCTCCCAAACTCCCACATTGCAGAAGACATCAAATGGGAGGGACGCCTATTCCACATATTCCACCTATTTCATATAGAATTATAGACTTCCAATTATAGAGACAGCCTTCTGTGCAAGGAAAGTAGGGACAATGAAGAGGGATATGGAGCAGAGTGCTCTCAATTGTTTTACTTTCTAGCAATACCCGTTACTTCTGTGCATTACCAAGATGGCGATTGGTAAATAGCCATCGTTTTTTATCTCTTTATCCTTGCACTATCTATAGTCATTGTATAGTAGAAACATAAAATTTCACTTTCGATATCTGCACCACTTTCATTTGACATATACGCACATATATGTATAATTGCTGAAAGCTTCTAGTGCTTTGCTAGTAGAAGACTGTCACATTGCGCATGCTCCGAGTTCAAGCTTTGCATACTAAAGGAAACAAATATCACGTTACCGTACTAATCAATTCGATTCGGGGTGTGGAGATCGTGAAGTTTTTTGACCAGAATACTCAGGAGCTCTACAATTTTGCCCTTAATTTTACTATACACGTGTGTGTAACAGTTTAAGTGGAGGAGCAAATATTTTGTTTCCTCTAGGGCCACTTTCTGGACTTCTGGCGCTACCGCTTCTGCCTTCGCAGAACCATTAGCTGGTACGAATTATTTCTGAACAGTTTCCATCCATAAATGTTTCAGTTTAATGTGGTACTACTTTCAGAGACGGTTCCACTTACGCATCTGTTCTATTTCTTGGGGAGGGGGGGGGAGCGGAAAGAGGAATCAAGTTATAAATTTAAGTTTGGAATAGCATCACTGTAACAAGACAGTACCTTGCCGTATTCCTAGAGGCATAGTAACAGCTATGCACTAAGACCCATATAGCACCATATATAGGGTGCTTCAAAAAAAGCACCGATAATGCTAAGTATGTTATGCGGGATGGCAAAATTATTGGTTTTCAAGAAGGAACCCCTATCTGAAAACTCATGATTTGGAAGCTGTAATGCATCGAAGTGTGAGATGGGTGTGTGCTCAAATTTCTTCAATAAACCCAACATGAGCAGTATATCGAGCTGTCCACATTACATTGGGTTCGAACTTTGTACTTCCTACGTCATTGCAGAGCCTACATCGGCTACAAATTACAAATTATTTTGTTGTTTAACGACGCTGTCAATTGCCAGAATTACATCAACTTCACCGGTGAGCCGGAATTTTTGTTGAGCTTCATGCATATGACCCAATACGTGCAGTTTCTTTAAAGATTTTCACTCGTTCCGTGGACTCGAGCAATAAGGTCCTCCACTGACATTACAGTAGTGTCATACACCATAACTTTCATACACTCCCACAGCAAAAAGTCGACGGGTGTCAGACCTGGGGACCGCGCTAGCCATGGAATTGGCCCACCCTACCAATCCATCGATTTGTATGTGCAATTTGAGGTGATTCCGCATATTTGCAGCAACGGGTTCTGGAGCCTCGTCGTATCGCAACCACATTGCCTGTCAAACACTACATCCAAAAGAGCAGGCAAAACATCTCTAATAAATGGGAAGTTCATTAGTCCTGTTAGACTGTTAGGCAGTAGATATGCTCAGGTTCTTCATCTGCAGTACACAGATAACTAAAGGGTTGAATAATTTCCTGATTAAGATGAAAAAGCGAATCTGAACACATTATCACAACCGTTCGTTCTTAGGCTTCGACACTCTCCAGTGCCCAAAACGTACATTTCCGGATGGGGGTTCCTTCTTGGAAACCAGTTAGTTTGCCATCTCACACAACATACTAAGCGTAGTCCGTGTTTTTTTTTCCTCCCCCCTTCTTAGGGGTCACCTTGAGTATTATAACAGTGCTCGTCGCTTAGCGGTTACATTCTAAGAAGTTGTAAGACTGTCCCTCAGTCTTCTTTCGGTGCTAATGACATTAACACAATAGAGAGGGTCCTCTCAATGTACTCTTAGCTAAAGATTCTGGTGTTGTCAAGCCACTTACAGTGGCTATGAATGTCCCTCTTCCACAGTGCCTAGGGGGCGAGCAAACTGGGGAAGAAAATTTAAACAAGGATGAGAATCTTATCGGTCCTTCAGTTCAAAGAACCCCTACTAAGAAAAGGGAATAAGCGAAGCTTAGGGAAAAAGCTGTTAACACCGTTCAAAATGTAAAAAAGATATTTTAAAACTGTGGTTGATAAAGGTGGCGTTCTATGAACAAAAATCTGCTAACTCGCCGCTGATGCTACTCACGTAAGCATTACTATCATTAAAAATTTCGAATATCGCAAACATAGGTACCAGGCCACAACGAGAAAGTACTGAAATGGAAATAACTTACCGTCTAATCCCATCGATGATTTTATACGTGACTTGTTGCGTAGAACAGTATACCGCAATAAAAATGGGGTGTCATCCACAGTGCAAATTTTAACTCATATCATACATAAAAAACTGGAGGTAGTGATTACGAGTTTGCCAGTGGAGGAACCACAGTGGCATTTATAAGATTTCAATACCGGACTTTAGTGAAGAAATTTGGCGGAGTTAAGTCCAATTACGTTATTGCATGGTGATACAGGTATTTAGAGATCAAGGATCTTCGTGCACAAGGATATGGTGACACTTATCTCGATGAAGATAGTATCACAGTAACACTTGACGGACGAAAAGCTTGTCGGGTGACAGAAAATTGCTTCATATCAATGTCGGGCAACAAAGGTAAGAGATTGTTATTACTCACTGCTATGTAAGATCAGGCTTTCTGAGAATGCTTTATTTGTGACTTAAAAATATAATACATGCGCCGGATTATCATGAGTAAACGCAGTAAACGCAGACATTTACGAAAATTGATTTGAAAACAAAGTCATATAACGGTTAGAAGAACCATTTGCAATTGTTTTGGATAATTTTATTCTTCTTACCACAATCGAATTCTAAACCATAGCTCTTCCACATCTTGGAGAAAAGGTTAAATCTTGTGTTTCATGCAATAGCACAATATTCCAGTTCCAAATTAATTTCCTATTATACCTGCCCTAGAAATAATTGGCGAACTTTTACCTGCACATGAAAAACTTAAAAGTTACGTACTTCACGCGATGATTGCGTCGTATGGACATCTGGTAGTAAGGTTGCCTTCATACTACTGTATTTTAACCCAATAAAGATGGTATGGTCTCAAGTAAGACTTGAGGTGGTATCTCAAATATAAAAAATGGCCAATGAGTTAAGTGTCAAATATCTTAAAACATGCTTCTGATCGAGTGACAACACAACAGTGGTGAAACTGTATCAAAGATGCAGAGAAAACTGAAAATGAATAGAGGAATCTTCCATGGATGTTCGATATGGGAAGCAGCCTATATGTAGATGTAAACAACTCGGCGACAGGTGAATCTGAGAAAGATTAGGTCTCTCATGTATGATTATAATTTTTATTTTGGCTTGTGAAGTAGAACTATGATGGCTACACGAATCTGCAGAAGATACTATGTATAAGCATTACGATTATAGGAATATCAACTAGCTTAACACATTAATGCCCTTAATATTCTTGCTTATACACCAGAAGACAGTGTGCTACAACAAAGTAGAATGCTAGAATAAGGAACAATATTTCTATTGTTTTTATTTAGTAAAGTCAATTTTCTGAGGAAATGAATAACACAAACTCAGGATACCCGTTTGGAGTTCATGAATAGAAAATGAAAGGCACTAATCACAAGAATAGTGTATAAGGCAAACATTTATGTTAATACATTTCAGCATCGCATAATGCAATAGAAATCTTTATCAGCTAAGAAGAGAGTAAAAGCTGTTAAATATACTTGTTGAGTTACACTTCAAAGCAACCAAAGTGAAGGACGTGATAACCCGTCCATGCGACCAGTTGGCGTCCTGAAAGGCAGTGGGACGAGGAAGGCCGTCAAAGCGTGGGCGACACTACTCTCTCTTGTTTCCTTAGCACAGGACGCATGCTGCTGCCAAGGCTTGTATTGATTTTCAGGACAGTATAACCCAGACAGAGTATGGAGCTAGAACGCAGTGGCCCCGCTCCCTATATCTCCTAGTAGTCCCTGCTGTCCTTGTACAGACGAATGGGAGCCCATAACTCTATATCAGAGGTGAAATATAAGCCCCGCCCGTGTGATGTGTGGTGGTTGAGGAGGAGTTCGATTTATTTATCTCGCCCAATAGCTATCCTCAGTACACTAGCATCAAAAATGTAAACATGCATATAATCGCACAGACCTGCACATATAAGTTTAATTCCATTTACTCAGTCTTTAAACCGAGCCAATTCTGTCGCTGTTATTATATCAATATTTGTCAGACATCCTGCTCCTAAATTACTTTGCAGAAGGCCTATTGATGGCCCTGCTGCATACACCTCTTTGTAGTCTCTGCTTTCCTTGCACATACTGCTGTGCCGCATTTAGTAAAAGCGGGCGTTAAACACTGCTTGAAAGACGGTTGTCTTTAATTGGGAACACATAACTCTATATCAGACGTAGAATATAAGCCCCTCCCGTATGATGTGTGTTGTAATGTGGGGGTTGGGAAGGAGCTGAATTGATTTATCTCACCCGATAACCATCCTTACCCATTCATGGCCCTGGTGCATACGCCTCCTCATAGTCCCTGCTTTCCTTGCACAGACGACTCTAACGCTTGCGGTGTCGCATTTAGTAAAAGTGGACGTTAAACATTGCAAGAATGACGGCTGCCTTTAATTGAGAGCCCATAACTCTATATCAGAAATAGAATAAACGTCCATTCTGTTTGATGTGTGTTGTAATGTAGGGGTTGGGGAGGAGGTGAATTGATGTATGTCACCCAAGAGACATCCTTACCTATTGATGGCCCTGCTGCATACAACTCCTCGTAGCCCCTGCTTTCCTTGCACAGACCGCTGTGCCGCATTTAGTAAAAGCGGGCCCAGGAAAGACGGTGGGAGCCCATAACCATATCAGAGGTGGAATATAAGCCCCACCCGTTTGATGTGTGTTGGGAGGAGCTGAATTGAATTATCTCACCCAATAACCAACCTCGGTACATTAGCAATTAAAATTTTAATATGCACATATTCGCTTAAACCTGCATGTGTATGTTTTATTCCATTTATCAAGTCTTTAAACCGAGCCACTTCTGTAACTGTTATTATATAGGCCGTACTTTTTGCGACATTTGTCAGACACTCTGCTCCTACCTTTGTAGAAGGGGGCATATCTTACCTATTGATGGCCCTGCTGCATACACCTCCTCGTACTCCCTGCTTTCCTTGCACAGACGGCTGTACCGTTTGCGGTGCAGCATTTAGTAAACGCGGGCGTTAAACACTACAAGACAGATGGCTGTCTTTAATTGGAAGCTCATAAATCTTTACCAGAGGTAAAATATAAGCTCCTGCCGTTTGATTTCTGCTGTAATGTGTGGGTTAGGGAGGGACTCAATTGATTTATGTCACCCAATAGCTATCCACAGTCCATTAGCAATAATTAAAGTTTAAACATACCTATAACCGCTTATACCTGCATGTGTAAGTTTTGTTCCGTTTATTAAGTCTAAACTGAATTTAAAATTGAATTGACATTTGTCATAACGGGTTTATGCATAGAAAACGTAAAATCCAGAGTCTCCATCTGATAAATAATCAAAACCTTTTCATTCAGCAAAAATTGTGTAGCCCAGTGTTGTCAGTTGTAGTTTGTTTTCATTATTATAGGAATGCGAAAAAAATATTGGTCCTTGGTACTTTTGTTTTAATCGTTCCTTGAGTAAATTAGTAGCTCCATAAGCTTGAAACACCGTATTTGTATGCATTATATAATGCATTGGGTGACCACTTTATCGATGCCGCTATAATTAATTAATATTAGTGCTTTTAAGTTCCTTTTAATTTATCTTGCTCTCATTTTAATGGGGTCTATACAAATGTACATGGCGCCGCAATCTCTTTAAGCAGATAGATCAGGAATTTGCCTCGCTTTCAAAACACTATAAGAGCCTCCTTAACATATTCAGATTTTATCACTTGTCACAATGCCCTTTTCGTGCCTCAAAGTACAACATTTAATTCTTTTTAAATCGACGCAATATATTAAGGATGAAGTTCAGTAACCCAATTACTTTGCAGGCATACATTTATACGCAAATGTATTTAGAAATATATTGACTCAAAGCTTTGAATCCTTCATTGCATTTCTGATATCCTAAGTTGGGAATGATCAGCTTATAAATTGAAGTGGAAGTCCAAAAATATCTAATTAATAAATGTTGTTATTTCAGATATTATTAACTATGTTAAGTAGATTTTCCGGGTTTGTGGGCCGTGGTCGAGTTGGATTACCTTCCTCCGACGTTTCGCTGGAAACTGCGTCCAGCATCTTCAGGGTCAACCTCTGTTATTATCGGCTGCACATAAATTAAAGTTCACTGCAAACTTTCATATTCATCTTTGTTTGTTATTAGTGTCCATTGGTAACAAATTTTCACGATCACTCGTTCTCATGAATACCAACATGAGATTATTGATCTCAAAATGCCGGCAAATGGGGCGTCTCTGATCATGGTATAAAGGAGAAAGCTTTCCGTGTTTCGGGTTTTCTTCTCCCTCTTATTAGAGCCGGGAGCCAAGTTTTGCTTATCTGCTGTCTCTCTTCTTTTCGATTGTAGGAGTTTTTATGCATAAAAATCTCTATCGCTGCCCGAGTCAAGCGAGCCTGGTAGTGGCTTGTCCTTGAGAGTACCTCCGTGTCTTTGTAATTCACGTCGTGGCCGAACAATAGAGAGTGTTCTGCCACCGCTGACTTGTCCGTCTGCCCCAACCGGCT